>VMDO01015581.1:0-50672 GCA_007922755.1 Pedetes capensis
GGTCCTTCTCCCAAGCCTACAGCTTCTGGTGTTCCCAGGCGGTCTCCCATCCAGGTACTAACCAGGCCTGACCCTGCTTAGCTTCCGAGATCTGACGGGATCGGATGCCACAGGGCTACCACTGCAGGCATCTATTACTGTATCATTTCAAAAATCCTTCTAAATCTTTTGTTTATCAAAAACTTTATTTTTTCTTGTTTTATTTTTCCTATTGAGGTTCAGACACAGAATTTCTTAATCTTTTTCAAGTACTAAATTGTCCACTATCACTTTAAGTAGAATTACATTAAAGAGATAACATACTTGGGTGGTATCAGTTGAATATCCTATGCTTTCATAAAATTTAACATGCCTATGTTAAAATGTTGAGTGTTAGTACTATTAAGATAAATGCACATTTGAACAGTCATGAGATAATTTGGTTTTGTGCTAGTTGAGACTTTAAAATTATAATAAGGAAATAGTGATATTTTTTAAGAAAATGGTACATTAAAATTGTAACAGAGCTAATTAGCACATCCTTTTGGAAAGCCAAATGGCAATATACAGTGTAAACCACAGAACAATTTATGCTTTTTGCCTCAATAATGCCACTCATGGAGATGCATCTTGAGGAAACATTTTAAAAGAGGAGATTAGAGAATAAAATCTGTAAGCATAAAGAAGTTTATTGTAATAATTATACTAATGAGAACTGAATTAAACTAACATAAATCACATGAGAATATGTAAATTAGAGATATTTGATAGCACTTTGTATTATCATTCAAGTGATAATTCCTAAAATGATTAAATCACAGATGAATGTTTATATGTAATATTCAATGGCAAAAAGTGGAAAGGAAAATTTTGTGAAAGCTGTAATTGTAAGCATCAGAAGTCCCAATGTAGATGTCATATTACATACCCTGGAAAGAAAGGTAAAACACACACACACACACACACACACACACACA
Organism: Pedetes capensis; assembly: GCA_007922755.1. NCBI lineage: Eukaryota > Metazoa > Chordata > Mammalia > Rodentia > Pedetidae > Pedetes > Pedetes capensis. The sequence goes on from VMDO01015581.1 coordinate 957, forward strand.
CACACACACACAAAGAAAACTGGCATTGTTGTTGTTAGGAGCCATGGAATTGGGTCTGAGTTATAGCAACCCTATGTACAGCAGAGGGAAACACTTCCGGCATTATATTGGTGCTTTACTGCTATTCAAAGCGTTTTCAATGGCTGATTGTTTCTGGATTCCTTCAGGAGTGGGCTTCCAGGTCCTTGTCCATTTTTTGTAGTGCTGGGGATCTATCTCGGGGCCTCAGATAGCAAAGAGCTCTCTACCAACTGAGCTTTAATCCCCAACCCCCAAACTGGCTTTAGACTTAAAAAAATATTAAACTTAAAAAATGTTTTAAAGTTTTCATGTGTATATTGGGTTTTTTAAAATCTAAATAGTTACTGTTTTATTCGATAGTTTATGAAATATTTCATAAAAAATCATTTCCCTTATCTTGCTTTATTTCATGTATTTCATGTATTCAGTTTATATATACTATTGCAGAGAATAATATTAAACATCCAGTATTGAAATAGCATCTCTATCATTGGATTATTTCTGTGTTGTGAATTCACTGGAAAGCTATGTGTTGACCATTTAATTAAGGTATATGATAAAATATTTCTGATTTTAGAAAGGTATACTGAGCAGGGCACTGTGGCACATGCCTATACTTCCAACAGCTCTAGAGGTGGAGGCAGGGTAATCATGAGTTTGAGACCAGAGGCAGATCACACAACTTATTGACAGCTTGTCTCAAAATAAAAAAATATAAAATGAGCTAGGGATATGGCTTAGTGGTAGAGCACCCTGGGTTCAATTCCTCAGTACTGTAAAAAAGGGGTATATTTTATAAAATATATGTTTATATATACAACATAACTAATAAAATGAATTATTAACAGACTGCTATAAATTGACACATTTACGCATAGCTATTTCATACTTTTCACAGTATATAATCATAATGCACAGAAATTCTGTGAGTCTTGGTATCACTTTGGTCAAGGTGGTAAAAAGTTCAAAGGTCTACACAAGTAAAGGTAGTAACATGAGTAAGAAACCTCTTTAGGGCTCAGCTACAATGTGTGACCCAAGCAAAGAGGACCAAACAGAGAGCAGTGACTCAGCTCTTGCTGATCACTTGGGACAGGAGAGGCGATGTGTTCAAGAAGCAAGACACCAACACTAGAATGTGAAGTCTCCCCATTTTACCTTAATATTGGAAATTTACATAACACAATCTGTGAGCCAAGCTAAACTCATTGTCAGATCATATTTGATGTAAGCTACTTTATGACTTCTGTTTTGAGTTCAAGTCCTTTTATTTTACAAAAGATATTATTTCATAAAAAGAAAAAAACTAGTGAATATCTTAGCTAGCTTTTCATAGAACTGGTAATAGCACTGAGAGTTCATAGATCATGTCTCTATCTCTCACACACACATTGGCTTTTGAAGGCAATTAATTGGAGCCTTTTGTGCTTCTAAGCTTATTTATCAAATGTCTATTCCAAGTCATAAAGATTTCAGAATGTTGACCTTTGTATTTTCCTAGAGTTATCAAAATTATAAATAATATACAATATCATTTTATATTTTAAAATTCTCTAGATGATGTGTCATATCTTCCAACCTAACGATACAGCATGCATTCTGAATTATCTTCTCAATGTAACCTTCCTTTCCTGACCTCTTTTTTCCTTTCATCCTAGCACTTCTCAGCATGTCATTTAACTCAATAACATATTCATTTATAAGAAATTTCCACATGTGCCAAATAATTACCATCAAAGGAACATCAGAAAATCAACTTCCTTAGTTCTTAGTCCTCTTGCCTGTCCACTGAGTTTCCCTTCTTTGCACTTCCTGCCTTTAATCTATTCTGCATTGTAATATGGAATGATTCTTTCTAAAGCCTTGCTTTGATTAGACCATTCACTGCTCAAAAATCTAATTTGCTCCTCATTACCTGGAATTTTATGTACACAGTCTTCTTAAAATATCCCTTGCTTTAATTTTGAAACCATTCTCTATATTTAATTACTAAATAATTTGAAATATAGAATATAAGTTATCAATTACCTCCTAATAGGCTGGGATTTAGCTCAGTTGGTAGAGCTGCTGCACAGCAGTCTCTGAGGTCCTAAGTTCAATTCCCAGCACCACAAAAATGGGAGAAGGGCCTGGCAATCCACTCCCAAGGTGAACCCGAAACAGTCAGCCATTGAAAACCCTATGAGGGTCGCTATGAATCGGATACCGACTCGATGGCACACAACAACAACAACAATAACAACAACAACAACAACAACAACAACAATCTTATTTTTAAGCCAATCTGTTGGGTGATTGTGTCTCTATCTGGATTGATTATTCTCCCTTATACTAAGTACCAGGTCTTTATTTCTTCTTGACAAAGACAAAATGCATTTTTCCCATATTGAAAGTCAAAATTGTTCATTGACATCCTCTCTTCTAGCTTTTTGTTTTCACAATAGTCCAAAAAATTGGTAAGATTTTTAATGTAATTGAGGGAGGAGAAGAAGAATGTCTTGTGGGTGGGAGGGGAAGCCTCAGGCAAGGTGACCACTAGAGAATGGAAGGAGATTTGCATGTTGGACATTATTAGTGCCACATGTCTTCCGTAGAGGTATCAAGAATGTAGGAAATTCTCAAAAGGCAATGAAGTCATTTCTCTTCTATTTCAGGTAGAAAGACTTCAGGCCTCAGGTTTCCAGCACAAGTAAAGTTTCAGCTGTCCAACTTGGCGTGGAAGTGACCCTCAGTTATATTCAAAGGAGTATACAATCATGGACCACATACACCTGAATACAATAGTTTTGCAATATTTTCACATCCAACTACAGAGGATAAGATATGATATCCACATGTACAGACTGCATCCATTCTGCAAGATTGACTTCAAAATTTCTCTTTACTATAATAATGTTCTGAAATACTTTCAGCATAAGCCATCCTTTTTTTTTTTTCTGTATTGATTTTCCCGTATCCTGGTGTTTATGGTTCATTATTTTTTTTAATATTGAAATGTATGTTTTAAGAATTGCTTAGAAGAGAATGTTTTATAAGAAAATGTTAAGTCTGTAAATGTTTCTTCGCACCTCCAGTGTCCCAGAATTGCTTTTTTGAGCAGTATTGCTAACCACAATCAGTAGGTTTTGCTTTTAATAATTCAGTTTGTTTTATGAACATATGTGACAATAACCTCTGAATAAGTATAAAATATAAAATACAGTGTATGTGGGTGAATGCACTGAGGCTCACTTGATTTTTTTTTTAATTGGTTGTGTCTCTCTAAATTGTTCCAGTTGCCTCTGGCCTTGAACTTGCAGTCCTCTTGCCTGCCTCATCTTCCTGAGTTGCTGGGATTATAAGTGTGACACAGGGCACCTGGATTTTGTTAATGTTCTTACAGGAATGTTCTGTTTTACTTGGTTAGGTTTACTTATGAATTAAGTTTCAATTATATTAGAACTGAAATATATATATATATATATACATATATATATATATATATATATATGTTGTTAGGTACCATCAAGTCAGTGTCTCATTAATAACAACCCTATGTACAACAGATGAAACACTATCATCATGTTTCTCTGCTATTCATAATATATATATATATATATATATATATATATATATATATATATATATATGTTCCATTAAACTTTACAGGCATTTTCAAAATAGAAAGGGCCATTTCACACACAAACTGCAACTACAAACCAAATTCTGCATGTTGTATTGATTTCTTTCTGTAGTGTAACAATGTCCTTTAATTGCTGTCCCTGAATGTCCAATCAATACAAGTGGGATATTCAAACATCTACATCTATGTTGAACAGTGCCAGGGTTCTGAAATAAATCGTGAACCTAGTTCAGTACTCAGATACTCTTCCTGTCAGGCTGGCTCTAGACCAAGGCAGCTAACTAGATTTTTGTCTTGGGTCTATAAACTGTGATGTCCTTGATGATTGTGGTGGTTTCTGTCCAATTCTTTAGTTGCATTATTTACCCCCAACATATGCTAAATATTTTATATATAGCATTTCATTTATCAAAGACAAAAGTGTTCAATTGACTTCAGAGCAATTTGTTTAAAAATAATAATAAATTGTTAATTTCAAAATGTAAATGTTTATTGCAATGTCACTGCATTTTCTTTAGTAAAGATAGTAAATGTAATAGGTGATAGACAGGTATCACATATAAGATATTTGTTGGGCTGTGGTACAGCATGCTGACCTTTCCTTTTCTCAGTCTATGTCATATGCCAACACTTTCTTGACCACATCATAAGGAAGAAAATGATATAAACATGTGCACATTCACACAGATGCACACAAACTTCTCAGAAAATATTAGCTACTGCTATCAAGTACAACAAGTATGACATTTTTTCCTATTCTACTAATCTTTTGAATAAAAGATGTAGAAAAGACACTCATTGATTCTATAAGCCACTAGTAAGACATAATTTGCAGCTTGAAAAACAATCTTCCATTTAGTAGGATGAGCTCATCAGACTAGTGAGCATGTAACCAGTCACACCTCAGGAGATAAAAGGAAACCTTCTTTGCTGTGTATGCATAGGGACCAGAGACATTTATTCTGTCCGGATGTTAAGGGTCTCACTTGTATGGTTGACTAGGGAGTGGAGGTTTGAAAATAGACAACATCTTTTTTGACATTATTTGTTTCACTGTATCAAGCTTTGTTTGAAATCATCCATATTTCTGGACTTTCAGTAATGTGTATCAGTAAATTCTGTTTACATTTAAATGACTTTTCCTCTACATACAAATAACCTTATTTACATATATATAGTTTACAGGGTTTTTTATGTATTTTCCACAAAATGTCATCTCATAGAATGAAATTTAAATTATGTTTTTATAATCTTATCAACTAAATATCATCTAATTACAGAAAAGATGTCTAATAAATTGAAATCATTTTTCAAGGCAGTAAGTTATGAATGTGAGCTAAAATAACACATTTTCAACTTATTGCTTAGTTCACTGAAATCTAAATTAAAACACATCACTTTTCTGATTGGTTGTCTATAGCTCCTCCAGTAGATCATGTGAAAAGGATCTAGTTTAAATTCAGCACCATGTAAGAAACATTAGTAGATGTTAAGGATATTACTTCCCCCAACAGAGATTTATATATAACCTTGGGTTGAGATGATTTTAAAGCTGCCTGGTCTGCAATGTCTGGATGGGTTAAGGACTCCTGTCTCCAAGAGAGTAAGTAAGGAAAATGTGGCAGAAACATTGATGGGACATTAAACTGTGTGGGGAGGCGAGGGAATTTAATGGCCTTTTTCTTAATCCAAATATTGCCATATTGTTATGTCTGATGCAACTCTGTACACTGTATTTCACATGACAATGAACTTCTCTCCATGTTACTTGCTACTTTGTGTTGAATTTATGAACTTGTTTGGTTCACAGACATGATATTTCTGGATGGAACCAAGATAGTATGTCCTGTGTCCCACTTTTCAAAATGCAACGCCTGATTACTATCACTTCTGCCTTTCTATAAGCCTGTCCCTGCCTCAGATCCAAATGACAGAGATGAGTTTTTTTTAATAGAATGCATGCTACAAAACTCCAAGGGTATATGAAAACATTAGGTTATTAATAATATAAGATTTGTTTTATAAATTAGTATATATTTAATTATCTTTATTTTATGTCAAAAGTAGTAGTACAATTTGCTAGGAATTACATTTGTGATGTTATTATGACATAAAATATTTTAAAGTGACTAAAGAAATTTGGGAAAATAGTATTGTTTTATTTCCCTAAATAAGAACATAATATTATAGTGAGGTAGATAGAAATACTAATCCGAGGAGCAATTATTTCATGAGACCAAGCATAGCCAAATTTATAGATGTCTCTCTTTTTTTGTTCTCACAATGTTCAAGCCTCTTCTCTTCACTAACCTCCCCTCTGTGGCCTTCCCTTTCAGCTGGGGTATGTGCCCAGGCAACACAACACTGTTGGGAGACAGGGAGGAGGTGGAGGTAGGAGAAGGGTCCCTGAGGGACTGGTCTTCGTGTTAATGAGTTGCCAAGATCAATAGAGTAACAAAGTGTTCCATGGGGACCCCTCTCTGAGGAGTTTCCACAGCCTGTAGCTGAATTGCCATAGGATCATATTGAAGGCTATAACCTCAAAGGGCTGCTGTACATTGAGGCATAAAGGGACATTCTCCTTCTGGCAGCTGACAGTTCCTCTCATAGTTTTCACAAGTGTGCTAACTGCTAATCTTTTGCTCCACCTTTGTGGGAGGTGATGACATAGCATCCATAGAATATGCATCCTTCAGAACATGTGAGAAACTCTCTGGGATTTTTGAAGTTCTGGCTCCCTTGAAGAACTGGGAGAATAAGAAATACCTATCTGTATGCCTACTTAGGGAGAAGGACCTGGCGATCCACTCCCAAGGCAATCCTGAAGCACTCAGCCATTGAAAACCCTACGAGGGTCGCTATGAGTCGGATACCGACTCAAGGGGCACCTAACAACAACAACAACAACAACAACAACATGCCTACTTAAGTGTCAGGAAATAGTCTTTACCATAGTAGATGATAAAGACATGAGAAATTAGTCTTGATGCTAATATGTTGATTAGGGACTTGAAAGATCACTGTGAAGTAGCATTGACTGTACTCAAAGGTATGTTTTAGCTGTTAGGTGCTGATGAGTCAGTGTCTAATTCATACCAACTCTACCTACAACAGGCAAAACATTATTGTTACTGCTTCTCTGCTATTCACAGGGTTTTCAATGGCTGATTGTTTGGGGAGTGGGTTGCCAGGTCCTTCTCCCAAGCCTACAGCACCTGATGTTTCCAGGTGGTCTCCCATCCAAGGATTAACGAGGCCCAACCCTGCTTAGATTCTGAGATCTGATGGAATCAGACACCACCGTGGTACAGATACAGGCACCCAAAGGTATAGAAGCTAGAAACACATACTTATTTGGTAATTAAATGAGAATATATATGTAGGTACCAGTGGTACCAAAATTATACACATTTTAAGAGATCTTATTTATGCATTACTTTTTGAAAATGAATTGAATTATGGTAGCAATGTGTAGTATGATGTTCATATGCATGTAAGACAGGAGTTAGCAGAAGAAGCATACAATGCATTCTTAAAACAGTAAAATGGAAACTTTTCATCCCAAAATGTCTATACTATTTTTTGGTTCTATCTGTCTGTCTGTCTGTCTGTCTATCTATCTATCTACCTACCTACATATCTATCACCTATCCCATTACTTGTCTTTGATGATTACTTAATATATAGCAATTAATTATTAGTTTTACTAATACTTCTAATACTGCTATTACTACTGTTGCTGCTACTACTATAGTTTTTACCTAACCCCAGCTCAATTGTGTTACAGCAATAACAATATTTGGTCTTCAAACTGAAAAAGCAATTTGTTCTTTCATTCCACAGACTAGTTCATCAGTGTTATATTCTATGATATATGATGTGCTTTTCTTCATAGTACATTTAAAAATTGTTGTTATATGACTAAAAGTGTCTGTATTTTTGATGAAATTGTTATCAATTATATATTCCACATGCCACTGAATCCATGCACATCTGTCATCATGAATGGAAGAATAAAGTACAATTCATCCTAACTGGTGTATTTTTTTTAATTCAGCTTTGAAGTTTTCCTTGTCTTGAATTGTAAATGTGAGCTCTCTCTTTTTTAGACTCTGCTCTTACAAATGCAAGTGCACTGTTATAAGCATCACTAACTTAGACATTACTTATTCTCCTACTCTGTATTTATTTAGGCATTGCCAGTCCCTTGAGGGTGGTTTTTGGCAAAGGTAAGGCTGATGAAGCACATGGAATGTGCCATATACATGGTGCTGTTTCTTTTTCTGTGCTGCCTGCAATTTCAAAGCATTTGGACCAGTGGCTCAGAAAACAATTGCATGTAAAACTGGGTTTACAGTTGGCTGAAAATGGAGGAAAACTTAACAGATGATAAACTTTGTATTTCTTTTACATGGTACCATGGATAAAGAATTAAAACTACAGCATGTGTGCATCAATAGATGATAGAGATATAATTTTTTTCTCACTGTTTTTTTTTATTTGGGGCCATGTAAATAAGTCAGGTTTGGGCACAAGTTTTCATATATACTATTCCTACCATTTTTTGTGAAAGTTGCACAATTTTCCCGCAGTTTCCACACTTACCCATCCTGGGCTTGTGTGTGAACAAGAACCGTAAGTTTATAGGGCAGAAAAGAATCAGAAAGGCATGACTCTTCTGTGTAATTCATGTTTTCTTACTGCACTTAGAGAGGAGTTCAATTAAAATCTTTTTGTTTTTAAAAGAAGTACTATGTTTGATATATATATATATATATATATATATATATATATATATATATATATATATATATACTTGTTCTGATCTCCACTTGGAATTCTCTAATGTTGCTTACTTGCTTTGTAATTGACTTTAGGCAAACAGTTTAAAAAATATCACAAAGAAAACTCTTTGGTAAAAACTTCTAGGCCATGATTTGAAAATGGTAGGAGTCCTGATAATATATTGAAGAGAGTAGGGAGCATTACTGTATGAAATAACTTCATGTATTGATATAAAAAATACAAAGATATTAGTGAAAAAACATCCCCATTTATTTATATGTATGCATCAATCAGTTTAGGTTTATAATACTCGATTAAGGCATAAGCAGTTTCAATAGGCATGACATTAATTTCTTTTTTAAAAAACAAATTATTCTATTGACTTAGCAACAACATTAGGAAATTTGACTGAGATTCTAATTATTATACACAGGCAGTACCCTTTTACCCAAATCCTTTACATTTTCTTTGTGTGACCCACAATGACATTTGTCAAACTAAAAATGATTTGCTCATAATGCCCTAAGAGCTTCTTCTTTCTATTCTCTGCCTTTTGACTCTAAAAGCGTATTGTTCAGGTGCCATTTAAAAAAAATACAACTCAAAGTATGTTTGTTTGTTTTTGGTACTGGGAGAAGGGGTGTTGAACCTAGGGCCTCACACATACTTTGCAAGTGCTCTACCACTCAGCTGTACCCCCAGCTCATTTTTTTATTTTTTATCTTGACTCAAAGTTTCACTAAGTTACACAGACTACCTCCAGCCTTGAACTTGCAATCTTCCTGTCTCAGTCTCCCTATTTGCTTGGATTAGAGGCATTCCTGTCTATGAACTGATTATCTTGAAATTGTTGAAGTGATAGGTAGAATAAAAAAATGTAAAGCTTTTTAGTAGACATTTGACCAATAAAAGAGATCAGCATAGGAGTTTTATAGGACAGTCTTTGGATATTAGTAGCATGATACATTTTTGCCTCATTGAAACCTTAACTACTCTTTAGAAACAAATTTAAGCAGGTGTCCTATGTGATTCATGTGTATGATTTCCTTGAAAATAATTGTTGATTGGTATAATGATTCAGTCATAATTTTTGTATATATTTATAAAATTAACAATTAACTGGTCACATGCCCTAACCAGAACATAACTAGTGACATTGGATCAATAAGGCTCATATCTTTTCAAGGATGTGTAGATATTTCTTTTGGTTGCAAGGGGCTTTATGTTTCAGTTTAAACCTTTCTTAAAATATTTTGTCTGTAATCTGGGCATGGTGGTACACGCCTATAATCCCAGCGGCTTGGGAGGCGGAGGTAAGAGGATCGAAAATTGAAGACCAGACACAGTCTGCGAAACTTAGCAAGACCTTGTCTCAAAAAAGTAATAAAATGGGCCTGGGTGCAGCTCAGTGGTCCAGCACTTGCAAAACATGCAAGCATGAGGCCTTGGGTTCAACTCCCAGCACGAAGAAAAAACAATATTTTGTCTGTTTAAGCTTCAAGATATATACTCATTAACATTTTAGAAACAAAATAACTCTTATAATTTATTAAATTGACAGTGATTCAAAAAAATCTTTGGTACTTAAACTGAAAGTGACTTCTTAATATTTTTAACTGAAATTTATTCAATTATGGAACACAGTAAACAATAAAATACAAAATATTCAGTTTCAAAGTTAGTAGCATAGTTTCCACATAGCACTTTTGAACACTTAAAGTAGGCCGGCTTTTTGCACTTATACTGAGTTAGGTGTTTTCCCATCAAGTTTCCATGGGCAGATGTAACACTGTTTTCTTTTTGGTGACTCTGCTTAATTGTTTGAAGGAGATGGAGCATTTCTGGTTCTAAAATACCCTTAATCAAAATTTGCATATAGATAACAATTCTTTTATTATATACTTGTCATTTCAATGCAGGATGAATTAGCTCTCTTCCTAACAGTGTCAAAAAATCCATTTGTGCTGTTTCCTATCTAAATTTTTGTATGTAATGTAAGAATTTACTGCCACCACATCTACCATTTTAAAAACAAGAAAAGTAGGCATTGGCCATTTACAAGTTCAGCAACTAGGAGAGTAACTTTCATACTTTTGATTTAGCACATCTACTCTCGATTTTATTTTATTATATGAACCTATTGTTTGAGGTTTACTGGCTTCTTCATTAGTACCAGAATGCTAATACAGTGAGGATAATACCATGACAGTTTTTGATTTTTAGGTGACATGTGAAAGCAGTGTCATCTCAGCATGGTACTCATAAAATGAAGAATATATAGGTCAGATTTTGGCTGGTAAAAACTCAGGAGGGATTTCTTTCTTCGTCTGTTGCATAGTGCCTAGATAGGTTAGCTTTCACTTTTGCAACTTGATCACCAGTTCAATTGAGCTAAACTAATTGTCTCCAGTAATGTTGCAATTTGAATTATAAATTGGATTAGCTAAACAAAGTGCTGATTGAATAGGTTGGCCAAGCCTTAGAAGATGTTGATCCAATCCTTTGTCATCAGAATCTTTTCAGCAATATTAATAAGCACTAACACAATAGCTGGTTTTTGCAACTGCTAAAATCAAATTTGCTGGGTTTCATAAGCATACATTTTCTGAAATAACAGCCATGAAAATATGAAAGCATTTCATCAACTGTGAGGTAGTCTTCTATTGTATAGTCGCTTTGAAAAGTTTCCACAAGCTTTTCAAAACACCAAGTTATGGATGTTGCTGAATCATTTTGATGCTTTGATTGTCTAGTTTCAGTTATTGAAATGAAAGAATAGAAGTAAATTCAATCATCATTTCAACAACATAAGGAATGAAAGGGCTGGTTTAGCCCAGTTGGTAGAGCACCACTCTGCAGTCTCTGAGGTCCTGAGTTCAATTCCTAGTACCACAAAAATGGGAGAAGAATATGGCAATCCACTCCCGAGGCAATCCAGACATAATCAGCCATTGAAAACCCTATAAGGGTCGCTATGAGTCAGATACCACTTGAAGGCACCTAACAACAACAAGGAGTGAAAAAGATCTCTACCTATTCCATGTATACCAAGTCTTTATTTCCCCATTTAAAAGCACCTCTGCATATAAGGAGTCCTTTAAAAAGCTTACAGTTTGATTATGTCTAAATTTTTCAGTTCTGGTTGTTTCTACTGTTTAAATATTGCATGAGTTTTCTCAAGATTTTTTTTCTTTTTCATTTCTTTTCTTTTCTTTCCTTTTTTTTTTTTTTTGTAGAATACTTTCACCTGTATTTCCTCAGAAAAGAAGTAATTTTAAATGTCTCTAACATGTGAGGGATCTTGCAAAATTTTCAGAGGACAGTTGGCACCAGGTAATTTTATTATCAATATATTAATGGTAGAAACTCTTCTGGATCTGGATCTTTCTGTTTCAGATCACTTGACTCTACTTTTCTCATAAAATTATTTTTTGTTATTACTTTCAATGTCTAGTATTAAAGGTTCTGCATCATCTTCTATTTTTCCTTCTGCTTCTCTTTCTTGTCCTTCTCTATGTGCTATTACTTTTTCTTCTCTTCATACACCCTTCTGCTGCTGCTTCTTGATTGATATCTATATTGTGAGAATTCACTGGCTGTTGATTATTTTTACAATCATCTTTGTTACTCATATCTTCATCTTGTTCATTTAATTCATCTAAAATTTGCTGTGCAAATCTGAAAATCAAAGATGATTAGGCTTCATAGATGTAGGAAGTAATTTGGAAGCCATCTTTTCAAGTTATCACTACAAGAGTTATAATATTGCATAAAATATAGGAAAAGTAATTTACAAACAAAACACTAACTTACCTAGTGATGTTGGGTATCAGAGACTCAAACCCTTTTGTACCTCATACCACTTAGTAAGTTGAAATCAAGTAGACATAACCAAGTAGTAAATAAAAATCAATTAGGCATAATTTTAGAGAAGTGCTGAAAAGATGAGTATTTGCACAGAATTAGCATGTAGAAGTCAAATGTAAAAAAATCACTTAGGCTTGTCAGACTCATAAGCATGAGTTAAGTGTTAATATTCTATTTTTATAGACAAAAAAAGTCACTCTTCAGATTACTTTTTTCTGGCCAGATTGGATAGATTAATATTTTTAAAACTCTAACTTACAATGGACTTAATGGAAAGTTCCTGATAATATGATCATTTGCTGAACTATTTTTGTCTAAAAGCAAGAGACATAAGAGTAGAAATAGAGAAAAGAAGGAGAAGATAAATGGAATATATAAAATATAGAAGTTAGGTCATGCCACCGTGGTACGTGTATGTAATCCCACCAACTCAAGACACTGAGGCAGGAAGATCATTATTAGTGCAAGACCAGATGCAGGCTATGCAACTTAATGAGACATTGCCTCAAAATTTTTAGAAAACTATAAAAGGAACTAGGGGTGCAGCTCTCTAATATAACATTTGCCTAGCATGTATAGGGCCTTGGGTCCAATCTCCAGTACAAATAGTAATAATAATAATAATAATAATAATAATAACAACAACAACAACAACAACAATATAATAATATTAATAACAAACAGGAGTTAGTAAAAAGGAGGCATCTATCAATACTACTTATATATAGTGATGAATGAAGGAGCAATTTCCAGATTCTTCTTTGTAAAAAAACTCTGTGACAGTTGGCCTTGTGGAAATGATGTGGATACACAAGACTGGATTTATTGGCAGGTCCAGTGTTGACTTTTGACTATCCCCTGGTTGGCATTACTCTTACACAGTGGCTCTTTCATAGTAAGGCCAGTCACAGTTGTTTCAAAGATGGTCTGACAGTTCCCCAATCCTTTTGGACTAACAGGTAGGAACACAGGGTCTACTTTCTGGAACAATGAAGCAAGAGAAGTAAGTTCAATGATACTTCTGAAGGTCAGCACCCATGATTCAAGGTCAGAGAGTAATATTTCCTTAGACTCTGACATGCTCACCAGATTATAAGAATGACCTATGGTACTTTATTCATTAACTAAATAGATCTTGAATGTGTCTGTCCTCTTCTGCCTGCTTGAGAGGTTTCTTGTCACAAACAATGTTAGTTAAGACTAATGTATCCAATATGCAGTTAATATGAATTTACTTTTCCTTAAAAATGGTAAACAAGTGCAAACAAACAAACAAAGAGGATGGAATCCACAAAGGAAAAAAAATCATAAGCTTAAAAAGAAAGAGAGAGCTATGTACTGATTCTTGCTCAGTTACTTACAAGCTGTATGGTTTGAAATAAACTAATTACCTGGGTCAGAGTTTTCTAATATGGAAAATGGAACAGGAATATACAATTCTTATAATTAGTATGAGAATAAAAAGGTCAATTATAGTAAATACATTGTAATTATGTAACCTGGTGGCTATTATTATCATTGCTATTTTATAAGAAAGGGATGAAAAAATGACATCTACAAGACTAGTTGAACAGCCAAATTTTCACATAATTCCACTACTGGAAGCACAATAAAATATTGAGATGAATCCCTTGGAACATCTTAAATTCAAACAGCAATGTTTCCAAATACTGAAAAAAATATCCTTCTTTTTCCCTTATGGTCATTTATATCTGTAGTGTGGTATTCTGGCACCATGGACAATCATTAGAACACTCTATTAGTCACAGATTAACTTAATAAATGCAGTAAATAACAAATATTTTTAAATGACCATGATGACAATGAATTAGAAGTTGAAATACCTATATAGGAGACAGATCCTAGAAATAGATATCACAAACCTTTACATCAATTCCCTGTATTTAATTCAAAATACTTTCATTGTGTTTATTTAAAGCTTAGTTGTTTTCGATATTATAATCAAACTAAATATCTGCTTTACTCAGCAGCAAGAATCTGACTCACAGCTTAAATTAATTCTGAGGAGACTTTTTTTTTCTGTTTTCCTAACGTAGTGGCAATCTATTTCCCACCAGAAGTCATTCTGTGGTGATGTACAGGCTCAATATGTTCAATGGATAACACAAGATAAGACCAAACTGAGCCAGAAATAAAACCAATGGTGTATGAACATCATCTGTTGTCTGTAGGCCGTGCTTTGGCAGTGCTTCCACTTGCTATACTTCAGTCTTGACAAGCATCCCACTCCCTCGTGGCAAAGCTAACATGCTTTGGCAGGAGCTGCTAAAGCAGCTTTGGGTGATTAAATCTCAGTATCTGTCAGAAAACTGTCTGTGAGGTCTTTTATCACAACAACATTATTTCTCATTACAAATGTTTTCACTTTTCTATACACAGACATTACCAATTAAAAGCCTCCATGTTGTTGGTGGTGGTAGGTGCAAGCCTTTTGCCTTTCTATTTCAGGTGATTATATCGTTCATATGCTCATTGAAACAAGGCTAATATACAGAAAACATATTTCTGTGAACACTGAACCTTTAACATGTTTTTAAAATCTAATCAACAAGCTTGTTGTATAATTGGGATAATGAAATATTTCTAAGTCTGCTGGAGTTAAAAGATCTTTGAAAACCAAGTATGATGGAACAAAAACTGTAATCCCAGTACTTAGGAGATAAAACAGGGAGATTCCAAATTGGCTGTTATATAGTGAATTCTAGGCCAACCTAGGTACATAGTGAGTTCAAACCAGCTTGAGCTATGTAGCAAAATCTCAAAACAAAGACAAAAACAAACAAACAAAAACAAAAACATTATTTGAGCACTTTGAGTATTTTATGCCCTTCCCTTCTGGTCTCCATTTTTTTTTCTGAAAAATCAGGTAGAAATATTATTTGCATTCTCTTATAAACATAAGTCATTGCCTGTTGGTGCTTTCAATTTTTTCTCTTTCTCTTTCAACATTTTTTCCTGGGCAAAAATGGGAGAAAGACCTGGCAGCCCACTCCCAAAACAATCCCGAAAACAATCAGCCATTTTGAACCCTGAGAATGACAGAGAAACACTGACATAGTGTCACGCATGGCACAATGTTAGGGTGTTTCATTCTATATTACATAGGGTCGCTATGAGTCTGACCCAATTCAATGCCACCTGACAATAACAACATCTCGATATGGAGCTCTCAGTGTTTCTATTACATGTAGCTTAATGTGTAGATTGAAGATTTTCATGAAATTCATGAAGTTTTCAGCTATTCTTGTTGTTATGTGCCATGTGGTCTGTGTCAAACTCATTGTGACCCTACATAGAACAGTTGAAACTGTATTGTCAGTGCTTCTTTGCTATTCATAGGGTTTTCAATGGCTGATTGTTTTTTGGGAGGAGTGGGCTGCCAGTTTCTTCTCCCAAGCCTACAGCACCTGGAGTTTCCAAGTGTTCTCTTGGCCAAGTATTAACCAGGTCTGATCCTGCTTGGCTTCCAGAATCTGACGGGATCTAATGGCACAGTGGTATGTCGGCAGGCTATTAATTCTTAGAATTTTCCTTTCTTTTTATCATCTTCTGCTACTCTCATTATGTACATACTGATGTGCATAAGAGTACCCCATATATCTCTTTCAGAATACTTGCTGGTCTCCACTTTTTTCCTGTTTTTTCTCATTGCATAATTTCTATTGATCTATCTTCAAGTTTACTAATTGCTTCTTCCTCAAGTTCAACTATAATATTGATCACCTCTAGGGAAATTTTCATTTCAGTTACTTCACATAGCAACTGTTAAATTATTATTTTTTATTTCATGTAAATTACACCTCTTAATTGACATTCTCTATTTGGTGAGACATCACCATTATATCTCCGTTTACATTTTAAAGGCTAGTTTCCTTGAGTTCCTTGACTATATTTGAAAATGGCTCCTGTGAAGATGTTACCTATTAAATGTGATATCTATGCCTCACATAGGAATATTTTGTGTGCTTTTTTTTGTTGTTGTTCTTACATATGATCATTGCTAGGCTGGGTGCTGTTGAGTTGGTATCCGACTCATAGAGACCCTCACAGGGTTTTCAATGGCTGACTGTTTCGGGATTGCCTTGGGAGTGGATTGCCAGGTCCTTCTCCCATGTATGGTCATAGTTTCATGCTTTCCTGAATGTCTTGTGACTTTCTCTGCAAAATTGGAAACTTGAGAAACTCTCTTGGGAAAACTCTGAATATTGACTCAACATTGTGACTGAGTTTTAGTTTTTACTCATTTATTTGTTCTATGAATTAGTTGGACTATTTTTTTTCTGTAAAATGTGAAGCCTATAACAGCATTCATTATTAGGTGCCAACAAGGCTTGTTCTTTGAGAGCACAGTGGTTTCACCTGGGCTTGCTCCTGGATCTCTCTGTTCTGCCTTCTGTCTATATTAGCATACACCAAGCTCCTAGGCTCCACCATGTGCAATTTCTTGCTCTAGTGTTTCAGACAAGGCCCTAGGGCATTAATTGATCCACAATCTGATTCAATTAAAAATCAGGCCTGTTCTCCAGTGCACTTTCAGAAGATAGTCCTAATGTGTGGTCTCCCAGCAAGAATGTACTTTGTAACTTCAGCTTTCTCTGTTTCTCTCAGTTAAACTAGCCAGTCCAGGATTCAGCTTCTTATTTTCATGCAGTCACCTTCCTCCTTTTAATTGCTTGCCAAAGAAATCTCCATTTTTTAAGAGGTCCTGTAAGCTAAAATTGTCTCAGATTCTGTTTCACATGATCAATTTCTGTAGGGAGAGCTCACAGGGCTTGGGTCCAATGGAATACATCTTCCTTTTACAAATTCCCTGAGCTATTTCTCTGGAGTGGTGGTCATGGACCATTGTCTCGTTTTGGCAAATTGAAAACTCTGCTTTTCTTGGCTTGACTCTGTTAGCCTGGGATCTCTGCTTTAAGGGCCCACTGGAGACCAGTATTTATTCTGTACTACTGGAACATAACTTCTGTCTGTCATCCTCTGAGAGACAGCACTGAGGAAGAAGGAGCCTAGGACCTCTTGCTAACACTTACCTGGACATTAACCTCTGCAACACAGATTGGGAAGGACATGAAAAATTCTAATGGCTTGACTGTGGAAGAGGTAACCTCGTTCTTCTCAGGTAGCCGAAGAGGTCCCCACCTTTGTGGCCACTTCCACATGGAGTGCGACTCTGTCACACTGTGCTGAGGGGTTCAGGGAACATGTCATGGCTAAAGTACTACAGACTCTTGGTGTTCTTCCAGAAACCCAGGAGATTTTCTTGAATAAATATGTCTCCATTCCATATATGCTCCAAAAGAAACTCCTAGGGATTTGAAATGTGTTTGCTTTTGTTTCTCTTTAGCATTTTCTCCAGTTGTTATTTTGCCGGTGAATGAGTTTTCAAGGCTTACCAAGTCACCATTTCAGAATTCTTTTTATTTTTTTCAAGTAATTTATTTCACATACTTTTATGGCATCAAGTAGATAGTTACTTGAGATAAAACAAGCTATAATAATTAACTACACTTTATTACAAAATAAGTATACATTAACACACCCATACTTCAAAAACTACCAATTTTAGTCAAAATATTTTTAGTAACTGTATTATATTTTGGACAGGAAGGACCATAACTGTCTGAACCTATGTCGTTTTTGTTGTTGTTAGGTGACATCAAGTTGGTGTCCAACTCATACCCACCTTACAGCAGGTGAAACAGTATTGTTACAGCTTTTCTGCTGTTCATAGGATTTTCAGTGGCGTTTTTTTTTTTTTTTTTTTTTTGGAAGTGGGTTGCCAGGTCCTTCTCCTTTTAGAAATGATAAATGTTTGAACTAACAGGCAAATTTTTAAGTATTATTACTATATACCACAAGCTCAGAAAGTTAAGTAATATATGAGAGAACTTGAAAACAAAGCAATAAACCTACCCAAAACAAAACACAGAAAGAACAACGTTAAAGTTGTAAAAAAGGCATGGGGGTGGGCTATGGGTAACATCAACCATTTTAATATACATGTAAATCTCAGAAGTGAGAGAAAATATTTGAAGAATGTTAGAAATATTTTTAAAATATGTCAAAAATATAAATTTCAAGAAATACATGAGGAAAACTTGAGCAAGGAACATCTTAATATCATAACCAGATTTGTCAAAACAACTTATAATAAAAAGAAACTGTAAAACAGTCCAAAAAAGGATTTAGTGAGTCAAGGAATAAAGATAAAAATAATAGTACATTTCTTGTCAGAAAAAAACTCAAATCAGGAGATGTTGTTGTTGTTAGGTGCCATCAAGTCGATATCTGATTCACAGCAACCCTCGGTACAATAGGTGAAACACTATTGTCAATGCTTCTCTGCTGTTCATAGGGTTTTCAATGGCAGATTGATTTTTGGGAGTGGGTTGCTGGGTCCATCTCCCAAAAATCAGGAGATAGGGGACTTATAATCTTTGTGTGTGTGTGTATGTGTTACTGAGGAATGAACCCAGGGATTCTCGCTTGCATGCTTTGCAAGTGGTGGACCACTATGCTGCACCCTCAGCCCATTTTTTTGTTTGTTTTACTTTTTTGAGACCTGGTATCACTAAATTAGGCAGACTGCTGCTGGTCTCGAATTTGCGATCCTCCTGCTTCTGCCTTCCAAGTTGCTGGGATTACATGAGTGTGCCACCACACCCAGCTCATTGGACTGGTATTCTTAAACTATGAAAATAAAAATAAATATTTAAACCTATAATGTCATATCCAGAAAAGCTATATTTCAGTGATAAAGGCAAAATAAAAAGTTTTCCAGGCATACAAAATCTGAAACAATGCATCATCAGTTGATCTTCAAGAAATATTAGCAAAAGACTTTCAGCCAGATACCATGGTACTTGACTGTACACCCAACTTCTCAGAAGGCTGAAGCAGAGGATTGCATGTTTTAGGCTACAAGCAGCTTATACAGCTCAGAAAGCCCTTGCCTCCAAACAAATCAAAACAGAAAAAGAAAAAACTCTTTCAGAGAGAAGAATTCTCACAGTTGTTTTAAATGTAGACTAATAAACAGAAATAAAATGCATCAAAAATGGTATGTATTTGGGTACATATAAAAGGTGGTTAGTTTATTATTTAAATATCTTCAGAAAATAATTGACTAAGCAAAACTAGTAACAATGTATTATGGGATACATATAAAAATTCATCAGAGACAACATAAAAGCAGAAGGGAGAGGAATAAATGCATAATTTTGAAAATTCTTGCTAATAAGCATGAGTTTGAATATATATTATAAAATCTCTGAAGTAATCGCTGAAATAAATATGAAACTAGTAGCTTAAATTCATCAAACAGGAGAAAATGTAAAACTGGAACAAAAAATAACCCTCATCCTGAAAGAAGGCAGAAAAAGCAAGAGATGGAGCAAAAGGAAAACTAATAGCAAAAATATAAACTAAAATTTAACTATATCAGTCATCACATTTAATGTAAATGGTGTCTAAACATCTCAATGAAAGGCAAAGAGTTTTATATTAGATTTTATAAGAAAGCAAAATCCAGTGCTTCTCTACCTATAAGAAATTCAAATGAGAAGAGTCAAAATAAAATTGAAGAAAAGAGAACTTGATTAGTAAGAGAAATGTCTTAACTTCTGGGCCTTAATTAAGGAAACCAGAGTTTAGATAGGGATTAATGTTGATGAAGGGCAAAGAGAAGGATGAAGGACACTGAAAATTCAGATGTGGGTGGTGGATGTGAACACAATGCATTAATTTGTATATTTGTGCTTGTCTCTAGGTGGCTTCAGATTACCTCCTTGCAAGAGTGCAAAGTCAGTTAATAGCATTTATTCAACCTCTAAATATCTCAAAGTTGTTTATTTCTTCCTCTTGTCCTCTATTTTTTCCTTTCATGTTTTTCTTTTATTTTTCCCCCTGTCCTGTCTTCTTTGGCTTCTTCTTTGCTTCCATGTTTCTTTTCTTTCCTTTTAATATGTTTTCCTCTTATTTCCTGCATTTTTTATTTTCTTCTTTCATGTAATGATCTTTGTGTCTGCTTCTCTCTTCTCTTTTCTTCTTTTTCTTTCTTTTCTGTCTTCTATTGTCCTTTCATTTCCTCTATTGTCCTGTCCCTACTTTGTGCTAAACATATTTATAATTCTTCTTGTCATTATTGTTAAAGGCCTCCATGTTGGGTCCAACTCATAGTGACTCTAAGTACAACAGAACAAAACATTCCCTGATTCTGTGCCAGGCACATGATTTGTTTTGTGTTTACGACCATTGTTGTAGACACTGTCAATCCATCTAGATGAGGATCTTCCTTTTTTGTTGTTGTTGGTGACCTGCCACTCTCCCAAACATGATGTCCTTCTCCAGAGATTGATCCCTCCTGAAAACATGTCAAAATATATCAAACAGTCTAGGGTTGCACTTCTTCTAGGATATATCTGGTAGTTCTTTGGCAGTCCACGATATATTCAATATTTGTCTCCAGCTCCTTAATTCAAAAGCATCCTCCTCTCTGCCTTATTCAATAACTAGCTTTCACAACCATATGATGTGACTGAAAATACCAGGTCATGAGTCAGGCACATATTTACTTTATAGCACTTTAAAGGGATCTTTTGCAATAACTTTTCCCAGTGCAATGTTTCTTTTGATCTCTTGACTGCTACTTCAGTGGGTGTTTATTACAGAACCAAGTAAAACAAAATCTTGGACAAGCTCAATCTTTTCTCCATTTATAGTGAAGTTACTTACTGACCCAGTTGTAAGGATTTTTGTTTTGCTGATGTTGAGTCTCAATCCATACTGAAGGCTATATTCTTTGGTTTTCATCACTAAATATTTCAAATCCTCTTCACTTTCAGAATTGTCTGCATAATGCAGGTTGTTAATGAGTCTTCCTCCAATCAAGATGCTGCATTTTTATTTTTTCGTAAAGTCGAGCTTCTGGATTATTTGCTCAGCATAGAGATTGAAGAGGTACAGTGAAAGAATACAGCCCTGACACACACCTTCCTTGACTTTAAACCAGGCAGTTTCCTTGTTCTGTTCAAATTACTGCCTCCTGGTCCATGTACACTTTCCTCATGAGCACAATGAAGTGCTCTGCTATTCCCATTCTTCACGTTGTTATCCATAATTTATTACGATTCACGCAATCAAATGCCTTTGCATAGTCAATAAAACATAGACATCTTTTTGGTGTTCTTTGCCTTCAGCTAATAGCCACCTGATATCAGCAATAGTATCCCTGATTCCATGCCCTCTTTTGAATCTAGCTTTATTTCCAGCAGTTCCTGGTCAATGCAGTGTACAGGGTTTTAAATGGTAATTGCTCTAGGATTGCTTCAGAAGAGGATTGCTACGTCCTTCTCCTGTTTTTGCAGTCCTGGGGATTGAACCAGGGTCCTCAGAGAGTGTATAACAGCACTCTCCCAACTGAGCTAAATCTCAGCCCCTTATAATTCTTAGGTACTTGATATTGTGATAAATGCACTGTCATAATTTATATGTATTTTTAGAATGAAAAGTTAACAAAAATATTGAATATAGCTTACTGAGTGGGATATGATTAAACAGTTAACAATACTAAATGAGGTAACAGGAGCATTTCTTTGAGTTTTAGATCATTCTTCTGTAAGTTTAATATTCCCAAGAAATAGTCTTATAAGGTTACAAATGAATAGTCTTGTTATTTCCTTCATCAATCTATGTACTTGCAATAAAAATATTGATTTTAACAGAAAGCTATGTTCAAGTAGGAAGAGAATGTTGATTATTATACTCTATTCAAAATAGCCTTTGAAGTATTCAACTATATTATATCTTTGAATCAGTTGAAAATGCAAGGCTAAGATTGTGTCTTAATATACTCTGTACCCTCATTGAATAGTGAGTTCCCCTGGTTTCATTTTAATTTTTGATCTTTCCTAGTCATATTTATAAAATGATCCTCCATGTCTTCCTGACCACAAACGTAAGACTATGACTACAATGTGATATCAAGCCCTATTATGTTGTGAGGTTGCAAAGTAAATTGTTCAGTTGACTTGAGTTGATGAAAGGAAGATGACCTTAGTAGGTCTAGTCAAGTCAAATCACAAGAGCCACTTAAAACTAAAGAATTTAAGCCAGGTACAGTGGCACATGCTTGTAAACCCAATGACTCAGGAGGTGGAAGGATTGTGAGTTCAAGGCCAGGGCAGACTGCATAACTTAGTGAGAACCTAATTCAAGATTTAAAAAAAAATGAGCTGGGGCTGCCGTTCAATGGTAGAAAACTTCAAAGTATAGATGAGGCCATCAGTTCAAACTTCCAGAAATGAAAAAAAAAAAAGGAAAAAACAAGAGCAAAAAACATTTTCTCTGGGTGGTAGGAAATAGGAAAGGTAGATATTTTCCAGACATGATGCAGAGTCAATGTGTGTTGTTCTTAGCTTGGGAGATGGAAAAAGACACACAGAAAACATTTGGGAACAGCTTCCAGGTGTCAAAAGCCATCCTTAAGTGACAACCACCAAGTACAATGGACTTTTGTTCTACAACTTCAGAGAACTGTATACTACCAAGAATCTCAGTATACTTGGAATTGGATTCTTCCCCTAAGCCTGCAGATAAGACCTGTGGAATGCTAAGCAGAGAACTCAGTAAAGCCTACATGTACTTCTGACTCACAAAATTAGGAGATAATAAACTGATATTGTCTTAAGTTCCTAAGTTTATAGTAACTTATTGTGGTAACAATAGAAAATCAGTAGTGTTTGTCTATACTTTTACATATTATTGGGTCTACAAATATTTTCAAAAACATAGAAAAGAAAAAAGAAACAGCAAATGCTAATACAAATTCATGTGTAAAAGTTTTACTCAATACTTGATACATAAACATTATTGTTGTAGGAGTTGAGCTTCATATATCTCTAATATCCCAACATTATTAGAAAAGGGATACTGAATAACAAGGGCTAGTATCTTGGTTAATAAATTTAATAAATCCTATTTTTCATGAGCCTGCAACCATACCACTGTGGTGTCTGATACCATCAGATCTCGGAAACTAAGCAAGGTCAGGCCTGGTTAGTACTTGCAAGGGAGACCACCTGGGAACACCAGATACTGTAGGTTTAGGAGAAGGACCTGGCTCCTAAAAATCAATCTGCCATTGAAAATCCTGTGAATAGCAGAGAAGTACTGACAATAGTGTTTCACCTGTTGTATGTAGAGTCCCTATAAGTCTGACACCAACTCGACAGCACCTAACAAGAACAAAACTTTTCATGAATTTAGTGAAAGCAGCTGATATTTGTTAAGCAACTACTGTGTAAAGAACTAAACTTGATCCTAATGAGATGTTAAATCATTCTCAAAAGAAGGCTATTTTTGGATGGGATAGGTAAGACCTGTTTCCAAATGAGCTCATTTCTCTGCCTTTCCTTATGGATGCTGGTTGATTTTTCAAAATTGTACTTTATTCTTAATCTTCATTTACTTAAGGATAATATCTACATTATTTAAGGCTGAAAATATAAAATGAACATTTTGTGATTTAGCTTTCCAATCATCTCTTTCCATTTTTAACCTTCTCCTATGTCTGAAACACACTAAATTCTTTTCCCTTCTTATATGATATCATTTTCCTACATCTTATATTTATGTATGCTGCTCATTATTATTGAATGTAATTACCAGTGCCACTTGAGACTTGAATTTTTTCTTCAATTCCTTAAGCTTGAGAAAAACGGAGCATGTTCTTCCATTTTGATTTTCTATCTCCAGCTTTTGCACATATTATTAGAATATTTGATTTTGTCTTTTTTTTCTCTCTTTTACCTTAACTGTTCATCATTCAAGGGCAAGTTTCAGAGTCTGTTTCACATGTAATGTGGTCTTTTCTCTTTTTTCTGTCTTTTTAATAACCTTTTCCTTTCCTCATGAATGATGTCTTTGATGTTATGCCACAACTCATCTGCTCTTCAGTCATTAGTGTCTAACACATCAAACTTGTTCTTGAGGTGGTCTCTGATCTCAGGTAGGAGGTACTCAAGGTTGTACCTTGCTTCTCCTACACTTGCTCTAATTTTCTTCATTTTCAGTTTGAACTTGCATATGAGCAGTTGATGGCCTGATCCACAATCAGCACCTGGTCTTGTTCAGACTTTGATATTAAGCTTTTCTTCATCTCTTTCCACAAGCATAGTTTTGTTCCTCTATATTCCATCTGGTAAATTCCATATATATTGTTGTCATTTATGTTGGTGAAAAAATGTATCTGCAGTGAAAAAGTCATTGGTCTGACAAAATTCTATCATGTGATCTCCAGCTTTATTTCTATCACCAAGGACACATTTTTCAATTACTAAGCCTTCTTTGTTTCCAACTTTTGCATTCTAGTCACAAGTAAGTCTCAGTACATCCTGATTGCATATTCAATCTATTTCAGATTATAGGAGCTGGTAAAAATCTTCCCTATCTTCATTTGTGGCCTCAATGGTGGGCACATAAATTTGAATAATAGTCATATTAAGTGGCCTTCCTTGGAGGCATATGGATGTTATTTCATCACGGATAACACTGTTCTTCAGGACATATCTTGAGATGTCATTTTTGGTGATGAACGTAACCCCATTTTTCTTTAAACTATCAGTGCTGTCATAGTAGATCATATGACTGATTCAAAATGGCCAATGCCAATCCATTTTAGGTCACTAATGCCCAGAATGTCAATGTTTTTGCACATTTCTCTTTTGAGGATTTTTAATTTTCCTAGATTCAAACTACATACATTCCACATTCCAATTATTAATGGGTGTTTGCAGTCGTTCCTTCTCATTTTGAGTTGTGCCACATCAGCAAATGGAGGTCCCTGGGGCTTTCTTCCTGTCATTAGGGTAGACTCTTCTTTGAGGAAACAAATCTTTTCTGGTCACTTTTGAGTGCCTTCTAATATGGGGGACTCATTTTCTGGCACTATATCTGACAGTGTGTCTCTGCTATTCATAGGGTTTTCAATGGCTAATTGTTTCAGGTGTGGGTTAGCCATGTTCTTCTCCCTAGTCTGTCTGAGTTTGGAAACTCAGTTGAAATCTGTCCACCATTGGTGACCCTTTGGTATCTTTATGCCAGTGGCATAGATTTCAACATCATAGCAATATGCAAGCCCCCACAGTGTGGCAAACTGACAGAAAAATGGAGGGTTACTTATGAAGTAAACATTTATTGAATAACAAACTGTGTTGAAAATGAATAGGAATTATTCTAGTGAAAAACAAGTAAGAGGGATTTTCAAGCTCTGTGGACACAGTACCTGAAACTACAGAGCTAAGAAAGAGTAAAATGTGTACTTTGGCAACAAAAAATTAGAAAAAACTATAGACAATTTGACAAACTATTATAATTGATTAATCTGAGTGGAGAAAATATGAATATTTGTATGATTCTTATTCATTTTCTTTTAGTTTGAAATTGTTTTAGAATAAAATATAATTTAGAAATCTAAATTATGAAAATAGTCAAACACTAGGAAATAAAGAAATACTAGCAAATACAGAAAAATTCTTAAACATTTAGCTTTGTAAAATTTAGATGTGTAATATGGACTTTAAAAAATTATCTTATTCAAGTTCTTTATCAACTCTCCATTTATACTCATCATTTTTATACTGAAATTTTAGACTTCTGTACCTTTCAGTGTCTTCCACACAGATACTAACATTAAGGATATTTAGTAAATGTTTTTTGATTGATTATTTTATAAAATAGTGGATTTCAATATAAAAATAGGCAATACTTATAAAATCCCATCTGTTATATATCCCAATCCCTCCATGAAAAAAAAAATAGATTATATCCACAACTCTTTCTGTTACCAATCAGCTGGCTGGGGTCCCTTGTCTCTACCAGGATAGAAATTCTGGGTAAGCAAGAAGCTCTTCAAGTGTTGTCCTTTGGCAGCATTTGCATTCACAGTACTTGACTGCAGCAAGTGGTGGTAGCAGACAGATGGGATCCAGGAGAAAGTGGTGCCACCTGGTCTTACAATTCTTGTCCATGCTTTGGGTACTAAGACCTTTAGTCCTATAATTGCTACATCTCCTATGTATAGCTGGAAGTTTGGGATTGCTAAATCCAATAAGTGTTATAGTTCTTATGTAGGTCCAGGGAATTAGGATTCCTCAGTCCTTGACAACAGTTGGCATTTCAGCTCCCAGAAAAGCCTAGGCAGAAACATTTTTCACCCATTGATAGTGGCTAGTACTACAGCTCTCAGACCTGAGGTGTCAGAAACTCTTGGTCTAAAGACTTGATAAAGCTCTGGGACTCTTCTTTGACCAGACCAAAATGTGCAGCTTCCCTTTTCTGACTCTATAAATTTCCATCCTCCTTTAGCCTCAGGTCTCCACTCTCTCTCATTTTCTCTGTCCTTCCTTCATTCTTCCCCTTGTGTGCTTATCACTCTCTTGACCTGTTCAACTACCACTTGTTGCTATGGCCACTGCCAGAGTTGCTGCCATTCAGGATGTAGCTATCACTGCTGGTCTTCTCCTGCTGCTTCTGCTCCTCTTATCTTCTTGCCCTGTGGCTCTGCTCTTTCTTTAGATGTCAAGCAGCTTTTTCACTTTTGCAGTTGCCATTGACAACCAGTCTTGTGGGCCCAACTCCTCCACAGCTGTCAATGCAGCCTACTGCCCTGTTGCTTTTGTAGCTCAGCCTGCCAACTTTTCAACTGTGCCTCTTCTTTAGGTGTTAAGCAGCCAGTTGCTCCACTGCTTTTGTAGTTTGCACCACTACCTTCACTGTCACTTTTGCCCTGCTATCTCTGCTGCCGTTGTTCTTCTGCTATCACTGCTGCTTCTTTTTTTATGTTACCAGTTCAACTTGCTAAACTAAAAGTAGGCAAGAAAAGACCACTTGAGAGGAGCCCTTTATTGGGCCTAACAATGCAACATGAGGGGACAGCAGAGGAGGGTGTCTTCTGGCTGGATCACTAAGTGTGCCAAATAACCTTATATAGCCATAGAAGGTGGTGTTTGCCCCAATCATAGCAAACCTCTCATGCAAGTGAAGGTTTGTGTTTACAACAATCATTGTATGGTCCCTCTTTGGGTCAATCACAAAGTCCTTCTATTGGGCTACAAGAGAAGTACTCCCTGTCTTGGTTGGCTTGATCAGAGGGTCATCCAGAGTTTCCCAATTCTGGTGATAGTAAAAAATCTAGTACAAACGGTTTGAAACAGTCATGACTAAGACCACACGTTCTGGAGTCAAAGTTAGCAGCTGTAATTGTCCTGTACCTTCCCAAAGGCAGCTGTGGAGTGTGCAGTGACACCAAAACAGGTGTCACTAGTATAAGGATGGTTTGGCTGAATGCTTGACAGAAAGTTCTTGGTTCAAGGCAGCTAGTGAAGCAAGAGAGAGTCCAGTACCTGCCAATTAGGGAACCAGGCCATCCCATCCCCCAATATCTTTGCTTATTTACAGAAAATTAAACAGCAGAAGGGGTGCTCAAAAAAAGCTGATCATTAACATTAATAGTGATTAATAGTGACTTAACAGATTTTAACATTGTTTTGACAATGCTTAACATTTGCTCAGTGCCCTAGAGAGATGTGGATTTCCCTCATGCATCTCAACTATACCAAACAAAATAAAAATCTGATGAAATGTTTCTACTAGTATTAAAACCATAGCAAATAAAGGCATTCTCCAGAATTCAGTAGTTCTTATGAAAATTAATTTTTACTCTAATATGTCAAATTCATAAAAAGCAATAAAAATGTATAGTCTAATGAGCAGGAGGTTTGATGAGGCATTGGACATATTTTGTTTTTACCAATAACAGCAAAAGAAAATAGTCTATGGAGAAAATCTTATATGAAGTGTGCTAAAAAATGTGTAGAAAATATTTAATTAAAAAGTCATCATAGTAATAGATACATTGCCTTTAATCCTCCTCAATACACTCCCCCTGGATTCAAACACATTTATCTCTTCGTTCTTGGCACTTTCTTAAGCCATTCTGGAAGTGTTCTGTCATGAGGTGTTTTTATTTTCATCTTTTTTATGACAATGCTTTATGTCACACATTGCTTCTGATACAGTGATTCCATCTAATCAAGACATTGTGGCATACCCTCATCTACCTTATTGACTACATATGGCACCATGCAACTTCTAGTTCTCCAGATTCAAAATAGCCATGAAAGGTTAATGTTTTGAATTCATTCAGGACATAATGTCAGCCATGACAGTGCAACTAAAGACACTCATGAAGAAGGACTTTCAGAACTGTTTCAGAAAATAGTAAGAATGATGGAAGAAGTATGTTTGAAGCCAAGGGAAGTCTTTTACTGTAATTTTTAAAAATTTGAACTTTCACAGTATCTTTTGATATCACATTGTACATCTGAAATTAAGAGATGATTCAGACCGAGAACTTTACATTTACTGCCAGATAATCAGGGTGCATGTCAATCTGTCCTTCTCTTAAACTTTGGACATGATGAGAGAATTATTTAATATGTTTGTGATGTGAATAACACAATGAGGTGTAAGTAGAATATACTGATTCATAAGTATATTCATTTTGGTCTCTTTAGAACTGGGGAGAGTAAAAGAATGGGC
This sequence comes from Pedetes capensis, assembly GCA_007922755.1. Taxonomy (NCBI): domain Eukaryota; kingdom Metazoa; phylum Chordata; class Mammalia; order Rodentia; family Pedetidae; genus Pedetes; species Pedetes capensis. Next base: position 29,875 of record VMDO01015581.1, read on the forward strand.
TTTAGTGCCTTGCGTAATAAAATGTTCTCATTCTAAATAAGCTGATTTAAGGAATTTAGCATATGGTTATAGTGGTGGTGTTTTGACATTTAGTCAATCATGCTACTTTGAAGAAATGCTATTTTATTTTTTAAGAAAAGAAAGATAATTTAAAATTCTAAGGCTGCATCTTTGTTCTTTCCTCTCTTTATAAGTAACACATTTTTCAAAGTGTAATTGTCCATAGAAAATGTGTTTTTGGATGTTTATCTTTACATACCTGCCTTGTTGGTTTACCTATAACATTTGTAAATATTTCCAAAAAAACTTTTCTGATATTTGATACTAAATGCAGATTTGTAAGTTTGATATCATTTTCTGTTAGGTTATTGGAATTTTTAAAAGTTAGGAAACTTTTTTTTAATTAATAGTGATTTTTTACTTATTAGCAATATATTAGCTATATTTCTAATTTTGAGGGGAAAAAGTAAAAACTGCTGCAAGATCTATTCAATGACCCACTTATTACCTACTCATACCTTACCATGCCACAACTCTTCTGGTCTCCTGTCATTTGTGTCTAATGCATTAAACCTATTTTTGAGGTGGTCTCTGAACTCAGGTGGGATATACTCAAGGTCATACCGTGGCTCTCGTATACTTGTTCTAATTCTCTTCAGCTTCAGTTTGAATTTGCATATGGGAAGTTGATGGTTTGATCCACAGTCAGCACCGGTCTTGTTTTGACATTTTGTACAGAGCTTTTCCATCATCTCTTTCCACATATGTAGTCAATTTGATTCCTGTATGTTCCATCTGGTGAAGTCCATGTGTATAGTCTCCGTTTATGATGTTGAAAAAATGTATTTGCGGTGAAAAGGTCATTGGTCCGACAAAATTCTATCATGCGATCTCCAGGCTTCATTTCTGTCATCAAGACCGTATTTTCCAACTACTGAGACTTCTTCTTTGTTTCGAACCTTTGCATTCCAGTCACAAGTGATTATCAGTATGTCTTGATTGCAGGTTTGATCTATTTCAGATTGCAGAACCTGGTAGAAGTCTTCCCTTTCTTCATTTGTGGCCTTGGTGGTGGGTGCATAAATTTGAATAATAGTCATATTAACTGGCCTTCCTTGTAGGCATATGGATATTATTCTATCACTGACTACATTGTATTTCATGACAGATCTTGAAATGTCTTTTTTGATGATGAATGCAACCCATTTCTCTTTCGTTTATCATTCCCAGCATAGTAGACCATATGATTGTCTGACTCAAAATGGCCTATGCTAGTCCACATTAGCTCACTGATGCATAGAGTGTCAATGTTTATACACTCCATTTCTCTTTTAACGATTTCTAATTTTCCTAGATTCATACTATGTATGTTCCATGTTCCAATTAAAGAATTGGTAGATGACCAACCATTCCAAGAGGTTGCATATGAAGAGGAACCAATGGTGTTGAAGGACGAAGTGGAAGCTGCCTTGAAAGAACTGGTGAAACGCAAGGCTCCAGGAATTGATGGGATACCAATAGAGATGTTTCAACAAACAGATGCAGCACTGGAGGTGTTAACATATTTATGCCAACAGATTTGGAAAACAGCTACTTGGCCAACTGAATGGAAGAGATCCATATTTGTGCCTATTCCCAAAAAAGGGGATCCAACTGAATGGGCAAACTATCGGATAATATCATTAGTATCACACACCAGCAAAATTCTACTAAAGATCATTCAGAAGCGATTGCATCAGTATATAGACAAGGAATTACTGGAAAATCAAGCGGGATTCAGAAAAGGGCGGGGAACTAGGGACATCATTGCTGATGTCAGGTGGATATTAGCTGAAAGCAGAGAATATCAAAAAGATGTCTATCTATGATTTATTGACTATGCAAACGCATTTGATTGTGTGGATCATAACAAATTATGGATAACACTTTGGAAAATGGGAATACCAGAACACCTAATTGTGCTCATGAGAAACCTGTACATGAACCAGGAGGCAGTTGTTCGAATAGAACAAGGAAACACTGAGTCGTTTAAAGTTGAGAAAGTTGTGCATCAGGGCTGTATACTTTCACCCTATCTCTTCAATTTATATGCTGAGCAAATAATCTGAGAAGCTGGAAGAACATGGGATCAAGATTGGAGGAAGACTCATTAACAACCTGCATTTTGCAGATGACACAACTCTCCTTGCTGAAAATGAAGAGGATTTAAAACACTTACTGATGAAGGGCAAAGATCATAGCCTTCAATATGGGTTACAACTAAACATCAACAAAACAAAAATCCTTATGACTGGGTCAGCACGCAACTTCACATTAAATTGAAAAAAGATTGAGGTTGTCCAAGATTTTACTTTGCTTAGCTCTATAATCAACACCCGTGGAAGCAGCAGTCAAGAAATCAAAAGACGCATTGCTCCAGGAAAAGCTGTGGCAAAAGATCTCTTTAGAGTATTGAAAAGCAAAGATGTCACACTGAAGACGAAGGTGTGTCTGACTCATGCCATGGTATTTTCAGTCGCATCATTTGGTTGTGAAAGCTAGACATTGAACAAGAGAGACAGAAAAAGAATTGATGCTTTTGAATTGTGGTGGTGGAGACGTCTATTGAATATACCATGGACTGCCAAAGGAACCAACAAATCTGTCCTAGAAGAAGTGCAACCAGAGTGCTCCTTGAAAGCAAGAATGGCCAGACTGCGTCTTACATATTTTGGACATGTAGTCAGGAGAGAACAATCCCTGGAGAAGGACATCATGTTTGGAAAAGTGGCAGGTCAACACAAAAGGGGAAAACCCTCCACCAGATGGATTGACACAGTGTCTGCAACAATGGGCTTAAACATAAATAAGATTGTTTGCCTGGCACAGAATCGGCAAGTGTTTCTATCTGCTGTACATAGGGTCGCTATGAGTCAGACTCGACTCAATGGCACCTAACAACAACAACAATCTTACCATATTTGTTTATATTCATTAAAATTACTCTCTAGTCAGGGAAATAATGCCTGTTTCATTGTATCAAAGTCGTATATTTTATAGAGTAAATACTAAAATTGCTATGTGAAGACAATTACAAAACAATGTATTTTTGTTGCTAAAGTATAGCAGTGATACTTTTCTTCATTTACAATCTCAGTGCAGTTGCCACATCTGGTGATAGATCTATTATCCGTAATACAGACAAAGCATGTCTTCTACAGTAAGGCCAAGGCTGAGAAGATAGTTCTATTTCAGCAGGGTTCCTCTCACAATTACCTTTTGGTGACACACAGCTATACATAGTTCACTATATTCTCTTAAGACAATGATTAATTTCACCATAGATAATTGAGTTTACTTGTATTTGTTTGTATGAAAGAAATGGAAAATCCTCATCCAATTTCACTGCACTACAGAAGTGTATGTGGGAAAAGTAGTCTTCAAATTTAAATATTTGTAAGTTAGATAGATTTACTTACTTGTGCTAACAGATAAAAAGCAGAAGGAAAGTATGTATATGTGTATTGATCTATTATTTTGTAAGATTTTTAAAGGAATGAACTTTTTTACTTTGAATGTAATTCTTAATACTTATGGTTATTATTATTGCCATCAAGACTAGTCTGACTCGTAAAATATGTTCCAATGTTTAAATAAAATATTTTACACTAAAGAGTAAAGTTAAAATTGAATACACAAATAGCAATGTAATCATTCTCTATGTATTTATTCTTGTGTATGACTTCTTTGGCTTATCATTGTATTTGTGAAATTTAGATATTCTGGGGTTCATCTGTATTTTATTTCTTTTTACCTGAGAATTGTTACATTCCTACCATCAGTTTAATTATTTCCTTTATTAATATATTTAGGTTTTGTTCTTGTTTTTATTATAACACCAATAAATAGATATTCAATATCATGACATACATCTTTAGGGTTCATGATCTCTTGGATTAAAGCCAAAGAATTAGCATACATGTCACCCGCCATTCATTTATTTCTTTGTCCAATTGCAGAGAATATATGCTGCTGTTACAGCATTTTGTGCAACTAAAGAAATAAATGGAGCATTACTTTGGGGCTGGGGGTACAACTCAGTGGTAAAATTCTTACCCACCATGCAGAAGCTCTAAGTACACTTAGTTCAGCAGAAATCACCAAACATTTTTCCAAAGTGGTTGTATCTATTTATACTCTCAGCAGCCATTTATAAACATTCTAGTTGTTTCACAACAATTCTCAAAATTGTTATTTGTTTTAAAATATTTCTAATATCCTATACCTTCAGATTTCCCTTCTGCATTTGGATTTATAGAAGACATCACATGATGGGCTATTGGCCTTAGGTTTCTCCAGCAGTTGACAAGTGTCCAAATGGCACCATTTATAAATGTGAGGACATGTTTTTCTCATGGAATGAACCTTTATAGACTAGTTCCTAATGCAGATTGAGACCTGAGGTCACATAGTGTGGAGATTAACAGCCTTGGTCTTTTGGCAATGACTATGGAAAAGCAGCAGCATAGTAAGCTATCATAGCAATTGCTTTGCATCTTTGCCTACTATTATTTTTCTACCCTGAAGATTTGCACCTCCCAAATAAAACATTAGGTATCTAATCCTTGTCCAGACTTGATTCTCCATAGAATGCTGACAAAATTACTCTTTTTAAATTGCCTCTTTCACAGAGACTAGGACACTGGGAAACATGTAGATAAGTCAACATTCAAGCTGTGGCCTCCATCAATCAGCAGGATTATAAAAAAAAGAGAATATGTCTATGCTAGAAATATAAAATTAGACTGAAAAAAATCCAAGACTCTAATTTTTAGCACTTTAAGAAATTTTATTTCCATCACCCAAAAATATTATTTCCATCTATCTAAAAATATACTTCACAAATCTTAAATACTCAAGAAATACTTTGGAATGAGTGAGCACATGGAGTTTCAGTGTCCTCTAAGAAACTCCTTAAGACACTTCTGTTGCCACATTTATTGTATATTTCCTTTTCAGTTCAATAGCTCTTAAAAATCCTATAATATTTTACTAAATATTATAGTTTTATTAATTTTTCTTATTTCTTCATTTACATCAGCTTACCAAATGCCTTAGCTATTGTTAAAGTATTCTGCAAATCATTGTTTCAAATTGCTTCACAGTAAAGGAATGGAAGCAATGGGTTTATTTCCATGGAAATAACTGGTTGTACAGCCCACTCCATCACCCAGATGGAGGGACTAAGAGAATGACAGATTACCTTATAAGATAGATCCATTTGGGAGACTACATCATATTTTTCTTACAGAAGACTGTTTATATTTTATTCCTGTTGTACTCAGAATAAATGGACTAAGAATAAAGCCATGGTGTGGTGTGAGTCTTCTCACTGTTATATCTGAGAAGTCCCTGAAAATTTCCTTAGCTCTCAACATCGTTGCTGGTTTAGGGAGAATGCTCCCATGTGGTCCCATAAAAGGATCCACTGATGTTGAAGTTGAGATTTCCACCTGGCTGTAAGGCACGTTTTGTGCAACTAAAGAAATAAATGGAGCATTACTTTGGGGCTGGGGTTACAGCTCAGTGGTAAAATTCTTACCCACCATGCAAAAGGCCCTAGGTTCAATTCCAAGCACTTGCAAAACTAAATAACTAAATATATAGGAATTATTTTAATGGCTATAGTGATTGAACTCAACTATTGAGATTTAGTTGTGTTTCTCCTGGGCTTCTTCCTTTATATTTTTTCTCTTAACTAATTTTAATCTGCATCATTTCTCTATAATACACTGCAAACAAGAACAACAGAGTTTATGTGTTTGTTTTCTGAGTTCTGTGAGTCCTTCTAGTGAATCATGGACCCCTTGAGTTGACAGACCAAGGAAACCATATGTATATGTGCATATGTGTGTATACTAACCTATGCATGTGTTGTTGTTGTTGTTGTTAGGTGCTGTTGAGTCGTGTTCGACTCATAGCAACCCTCATAGGGTTTTCAATGGCTGATTATTTTGGGATTGCCTCAGGAGTGGATTGCCATGTCTTTATCCTGTTTTTTGTGGTGCTGGGAATCGAACTCAGGACCTCAGAGACTGCAGAGCAGCACTCTACTAACTGAGCTAAATCCCAGCCCAACCTATGCATATAAACATACCTTAAAATATTTCCATTATCTATACCTATATTAGGCTAAATATAAGGTCATACTATTTTCTGACTTTACCGCTACATTGTTCACTTAAGACTTCTCTCCTTCCATATCTACAACCTTCCCCTCTGCAGGGGGAAATGCCCATTACCCGCCATTCATTTATTTCTTTGTCCAATTGTAGAGAATATATGCTGCTGTTACAGAATTGTTAGCCTATATAGCTCTAGGGACCTACAAGGTAGAGTGCTTATATGCATATTCTCTTGCTTTTAGATGTTACAGACTCTACTCATTTTCACAGTTATCCATGCCAGAGCCATAAGAAGATATTTGTTGAATAGTCACTGTGATAACCTAGTGGGATTCCTGAAAGTAATGATGATGCAAATCTGAGGATCAATATGTCCGTGATCCCTAAAATCTGTGCATCATTACACAAGTTTATAATCATTCTCTAGCAATTTTTATATATTTCCAGCCAAGCCCATCTACTAATAGCCCTAGTGTATTCTGCTCTTATAAACAGATCTCTATCATTGTAATTCCACAAATATGTCTGTCTCTCTAGATTACAGCATAGTGGTTTGCCTCCAAAAACTCAGTCTTGATTGATTTTCCAGATTTTACATGTTTTTATTGTTGTAAGACAGAGATGATGACTACTACGCTTTCCTCATCAAAGCTAGAACTAGAACTTGAACTGTAAACTTTTCTTATAGAAGTAAGCTGAAGGAGAATTAATCACTTCTTTATGAGTATGCCACTGATAAATTGAAAAAAATCTTAATTTTTGTTATGCTATAGAAACTTTAGTAAATCATGACATCTTTGATTACAGTGACTTGTTTCTTGATTACTCTAAAGCTTAGTGGTTGGATTTTTGACCATTCTGGGACTTTTGCATAAAAACACATTTAATAAATAGTAATATACTGCACTCTTGGCAATGCTCAGAGAGACTTTAAGTGTTCTCACCCAAAGTGATAACTATATGAGTAAATGCATACAATAATAAGTTCAACTTAACCATTCTACAATGTATGTAAATATGCAGACATCATTTTGTACAGAATAAATAGATGCAATATTTTCAATTTGAAAAGAATACATTTTGTTTATAAACTAAAAGATATTCTACTTTATTCCTAAAATGATGCATTTGCCTTTTACATTGATACATCTACTTACACTGCAGCTTTTGTGACATTTCATGGCAGCACTGCATTGTGTGGTAGAATAGGGATTGATAACATTTGTGTGCAAGCAGTGACTTTGGGACAAAATATGGATGCAGATTTTCATGTAACTGCAGCATTAAGGATGAGAAAGAAGCTTATGAGTCCCCAAAGAAGTTATGATTGTTTCATCTTAAGAGATTTCTTGGACTTAGATTGGAGAAAGTTGTCTAGAATTTGTGTGTTTTCTTATGTTGTTCTGTTAAACAGAATTTGAGACTACTCTATATATGGAGCGTTTACACTTATATCAATATTTTCATATGCAATAATTGGATTATTTATGTTTCTCATCTAACTGAGGCAAAAACTTAATGAATCAAACAAAACTGGATAAGATATGCTTCCCTCACCTTTATGGTGACTATTAGCTTTTTATATAAGGGAGAAGAATCCTTGTTCTGCTTGGAAGTCTTGTGTTCTTGGAAGACCAGGCTAATCCAGATCTATGAATGCACATGGATTTTCATGGTCTAGCTAGAATCACTGATGGAGACATGTCACCATGTCTCCATGAGAGAATGACACCATGGAAGGGGTTGAGAGAGTGAAGTTCTTACACCTCACTTGACATTAAATAGGAAAATGTACTTGAGCAAATGGATTTTCCCTATTTGCTCAACTGTTCAATCAAGAGGAGGTAATTGGATTTCTTAGAATAAAATTCACTTCTTTAAATTTCCTATTTAAATGTCTCATTTCCTGATAATCCCAATTTTGAATAATATTATAATTACTCTCACAAAACATATCGGTATAAGAGAAAATCAGTAAGTCATCATGCTTCTTTTATTTGCACTCCAGTGTACTTAAATATTAAAATTATTCAGATTTAAAATTTTAATTATTCATATTAAATGATGAACAAAAATTCCTTCCTTATAGATGGAGATACACTGACCAAGAGCAGAGCTAGAAATTCTTTGTAATTTATGACTCTTAAAAACTTACTTTGAAAAATACCTGTTTGTACATCCCTTCTGGTGTTATATAACACGTGTTTCCAACATTTTTCTTTCTTTTTGTTTATTAGCAGGGCACTTAGCTCTTTCATATTTGTAACTATGAATCACATAGTAATGATTATGAAACAAAATACAAAGTGAGCAGTTACCCCACCAAAGAACTTTTTCTGCTTTGCCAGATGAATCTCTTGCAAACTTTTAAAGACAAAGACAGAGTGAAAATGCACACAGAAAGGCACACACAGAGAAATGTGGTTATGCCTATAACACTAACAACAAAGAAATATGACCTTCAGGACATTGATGGATGTTATAATGATATAGAATTCCTATACTATAGGTAATTTCAAGCAGGCAAAAATACTGAATATAATATAGCTTGATAAATGAATGGGATAAATCTCAAATATCTGACAGTTTGTATCTTCCCTATTTTCTTCCAAGTGTCGGAAGCAAGAGGAATGATGTTTCATTTTGTAAGGCAAAAATCTCAGCCTGTTTTTCAAAGGAAGTACAAAGATGTGTTGGTTCTAATGTTTCCATAAATTTATTGACTTTCTATTACAAGATAAGCAAGGGAATTCGGTTGACCTTCAGTTAAGCAGGAAGAAGTGAAACTTTTAATATTTATGAAAAAAACTATAGAACCAAATAGTTTTTATATGCATTTTTTAGGTCTTAGATTCCTCAGAATTTGCCAGGACCTGGCCTCCTACAAGAACTGGATATCATATGTGTGTGGCTCCAGGATACAATTTTTTTGCAACAGTGGTAACAATGTAATGAAGAAATTACAGTTGCTTTTGAAAACTACAATTGGTAGCCTAATCTTTAATTGAATACAGCTGACAAGGCACTTGAAGAGAATTTTTCATAAATATTTAAAAGGACACAGGCAGCAATTAAGATTGTATTACATTAATGAGACTAATTCAGTTTGTTTTTTCTCAATTAAAGAAAAATTTATTTACTGAGGAAAATAGTTTTGGCTTTGCCAGCTTAATTTTTTGCAACTTCTAAGTTTTGATTTAGCTTTTCATGTTTACCCATTCATTTGTAAATGCTGCTATTTCATCAATAGTAAGTGAACCTAATCTCCATATTATATAAGTTGTAGTAGGAACTGATTGTAGATATTAAGTGCCTTATTAGTAATTATTTCCATTGCTTTGTTGTATAATGGGTTCTATAGCTTCATTCTTTATTACATTGAAAAAATTGACAGTTGGGGAAGAAGGGAGAAGTGAATGACAATTGTACATATATTAAAGTCACAATGGTATATGATTGTAGAAGTATTCAAGAAGTTATGTCTGGTGAATGACATGCTCCATATCATTTCATTGTAATCACAGGTGCAGTCATACAATATTTACATATAATTTTTCCACATTTCTGTTCCAATTTTTTTTTCTAAGAGAATGTATTTTATTAACTATAGTGCCCGATTTGCTCTACTTGCAATTCAGAAGAACAGGAAAGAATTCTTAAATTTGCAGTTTCCTTTAGATTTTGCTAACTGGCTTTCAGAAGTGGGAAATACTACATAGCTTCAACCAGTGTTTTTGTTTTGTTTTGTTTTGTTTTTTGTTTTTGTTTTTGTTTTTAATGTGTGTGTTCGTAGAACATGGTAGCCTAGTACTAGTATATTTATGAGATTTTAAAATTATGATTAGGCAAAAATAAATTAATATGCAGCAATAAGATTGTGTTTATTTTCTTAACTAGTAAATCTGATAGCTGACTGAGATTTAACTCAGTTGGTAGAGTGCTGCTCTGCACTCTTTGACGACCCAGGTTTGATCCCCAACACAGCAAAAAGAGGAGAAGGACCTGGCAATCCACTCCCAAAGAAATCCTGAAACAATCAGTCATTGAAAACCCTATGAGGGTTACCATGAGTCTGACTGGACTCAAGGCACCTAAGAACAACAAATCTGATAGCTATTAATACAACTTATATTGTGCATTTGAAATTTGTGTATATGCACACATACACATATATATGCACACAAATCATTTTAATTACTAATTTTAAATGGACATAAACTATTTTAGATAGAAAGTTAAGTCAACTTTGGGAAGTGTGTTTCTTTGACTATTTAATGGATCTATATAGAACTTGTAATGCTCTTTGGTAAATGGAAACCACATTTTTGAGGTACTGGGATGTTAAACCCAGGGCCTTGTGCATACTTTGCAAACTCTTTACCACTGAGCTGCACCCCCAGCCTTTTTTACTTTTTATCTTGGGACAGAGTCTCTCTAAATTACAGAGGCTGCCTCTGGCCTCAAACTTGTGATCCTCTTCCTTCTGCCTCCCAAGTTGCTGGGATTACAGACCTGTGTTACTGTGTCTGGCTCTGGAAACCATTTTAACTCTATCAATCCATACAGTTTTACATGAAATAAATGTGCACATTCTTCTTCACTTTTGTGTTTTTTAAATAAGCAATCAGTTCATTTCAGGTATGATTTTAAAATAATTTATTATATTGACAGTGATGTCTTAAACTTCAAAAAATGTAAAGATAATTTAGTCAAAAAGGTTCAAATGTCACATACTCTCAAACATTTTAACTTTCTTTTTTTTCCCATTAATACTTGTGATAGTAACATTGATGACAGTTAAGGACATTTGTACTCTTGGTCAGTTTTATCTTTATACTCTTTCTTTAGGGCTGGGATTTAGCTCAGTTGGTACAGTGCTGCGCTGCAGGCTCTGAGGTCCCAAGTTCAATTCCCAGCACCGCAAAAATGGGAGAAGGACCTGGCAATCCACTCCCAAGGCAATCCTGAAACAGTCAGCCATTGAAAACCCTATGAGGGTCACTATGAGTCGGATACCGACTTGACGGCACCTAACAACAACAACAACAACAACTCTTTCTTTATACAATTTAATTTATGAAATAACCAGACAAAAAAGACACTTATTTTCTACATTTCACACATGAAAAAACTGAGGTTCAGACAGTTTGAACTCCCATAATTTTATAGGAAGACATCAGTTCAAATTTTGACTATTTCAATTACTAGTTGTGTTACATTGTGCAACATATTAACACCACTAAATTTGTGGTCATAGATAGTAAAATGTAAAGCATAATATCTGCATCATGAGGTTATTGGGATTTTGAAATGAATTAATCTGGCAAATAAAAATTGAGCACTAAATAAAGAATAATTAACAATTTTGTGACTTAAGCTCTCTACTCATGATTTTGAATTCACTTATTACTATACCTTCCAGAAATATCCACATCATTTTTGCTGCCTTTTGTCTCCTTTTACTAAAGCCAATTTCCCCTTGTCCACTAGAATTTATTTTTCATGCTACAACATGATCATTTGGTTAGTCCTAATACAAGAAAATAAATATATCTGTACACTTACACAATTACAAAAAAAAAAAAAAAAACCTTCATGCTGCAATTTTTCTTTTCCTTACCTTCTAAACTTAACAAATTAATTCACAATAATACAAATCTGGTTAGAAATCATTCCTTACTACCTATCACTTTAAAGTAATTCTAACATGAATTTTATCAAAGTGGCAAATATTTTTAAATCAAATAATGAGAACAATTTAATAATTGAAAAAGGAGGAAAAGAAGGAACACAAGGAGAAAGAAAGGAAGAGGAAGGCAGAAAACAGCCAGGAAGGAAGGAAGAAAGGAAGTAGGAAGGAAAAAAAAAGGAGATTATAATAAATCCTTGATCCTACCCTCCTGCCTACTGAGTTCTGAGACCCAGAGACATTTTGCAAATACTTTACTTATTATATCTACATGGAGGGCTGGGATTTAGCTCAGTGGGTAGAGCGCTGCACTGCAGTCTCTGAGGCCCCAAGTTCAATTCCCAGCACCGCAAAAATGGGAGAAGGGCTTGGCAATCCACTCCCAAGGCAATCCCGAAGGACTCAGCCATTGAAAACCCTATGAGGGTCGCTATGAGTCGGATACAGACTTGACGGCACCTTACAACAACAACAACAAATTATATTTACTGTATTCCAATATTTACTGTATTTACTTTTATATTGCCAAATAATATGCTGACATTCTACTTCTTAATTTTAATTTTTCAGTTTTGTGAGGCATTTATTTACTTTATATGATGGAGGATAAAAATTGCCTTAGATTTACCCTTCCCCCACAACTTCCCTCATCCACCAATGCTTCTGTTCTATCTTCATATAGCTAAAGTCTAATGCTTCACTATAGCTAAAATCTAAGAATTCCTTTCACGAATGCTCATCTTCGGTCCTTGACTTCTTTTCTAAGTCAAATTCTAAAACCCTGAGACATTCCTTTCTTTGCCTACTTTCTTTTGGAAGCTGGGCATCACACACCCGTTTCTGGGAAAGAATACCAGGAAATAAGTTTCTTTAAGACTTGCACACCTGAAATTAGGTTGATTATGGTCTCAACCTTAACTGAGATTTGGGTATATAGTTTTGGATTTTAAACCATTTATTTTCCTCTGTCTCCTGAGCCCATGTATCACTGAGTTAAATCTCTCAGGATTACTACCAAACAGGATGATAATTTTGTATTTTGTGTTCTCTTCTACTTCAGTGGCTTTACTTAACCCCATTAGGATTTTTTTCTCTATCTCTCTGTGTTCTGGATTACTACATAATCGTTCCTGGGAAGATAAATGTTTTAATTACTATGTGGGCAATTATTGTGACCTTTAAATATCAAAACAAATTATCTTTATGTGATTTTCTACAGCCATTTATTTGATAATTTTCTCTCATTTTTGCTTGTTCAACCTTTTGTTCTCATGAATTGTATATTGTACATTTCATATAACATTTTATTCATCTTTTCCATTTTCTGTCCAGGTATTTTTCTGATACTATCTGAGGTATTCAATGTCATCAAACTTTGACTGATTTGTGGCTATGAAGTGATAACTAGGAATCAAAAGCTAAAAAGGCCTGAACTGTTGATTTATGGCACAGTATAGATGAGTCTTGATAACAAGCTAAGTGAAATAAGTCAATCATAAACAAAAATGCATATTATGAAATATGCAGAACTGGAAAATCCATAGAGACAGATGTTAGATTGTTGGCAGCCTATGGCTCGGAGTACTAGTTAGAAATGGAGTGTGCATGCTAAAGAGAAACAGGATTTCTTTTAAAGGGATGAAATGTCCTAAAATTGATTGTAATGATGGTTGTGCAACTCTGCAAATCCAGTAAACATCAAATTGTACACTTCAAGTGGAAAACTGTACAACATGTGAATGAAAGCTAATATATATACACTAAATTTCACTAAAAATACACTAAGAATAAAATCATATATATATATATATATTTATATAGTATATCACATACATACATATATATGTTGTTGTTGTTGTTAGGTGCGGTCCAGTCCGTATCTGACTCATAGCGACCCTACGTACAACAGGCAAAACACTATTGTCATTGCTTCTCTGCTGTTCTTAGGGTTTTCAATGGCAGATTGATTTTTGGGAGTGGGTTGCCGGGTCCTTGGGTTGAACAAAGGGCCTTTCAGTTACTGTGGAGACTATTAGCCAGGTCCTCCCTTCACCTGGCCCACAGGCACTCCATTTTGGAATTCCATCGGCAATGCGAACAACTTATTTCATCCTTTTGTCCAAGCAATTAGTTTTTAGCTTTTCTATATCATATTTGCTACTAATCCATGTGCTTTCCCCACCTCACCACTTCCTGCTTCCATCTCCTCTTTAGTACTCATTGTTTTCATGCATATACAAGATGTGATAAAAAGATATGATGAATATTTAAAGTAAAAAATATGTAGTGAAAGATACATTGTCATTAATCCCCCTCAAAATATTCCACCTGGCTTTGAATACACTTACCCTAGAACGCTTACCTTTTTGTTTTTTTCTGGTACTTGGAAGTTGAACCCAGGGCCTCACACATACTTTGCAAGTACTCTGCCCATGAGCAGCACTCCTAGTCTCTTTTTATTTTTTATCTTGAGACAAAGTCTCCATAAATTACCCAAGGTGCCTCTGGTCTCACACTTGTGATCCTCTCGCCTGCATCTCTCAAGTGGCTGGGTTTACAGGCATTAGCCTGTTGTTTTTTTTTAGACCTAATTTATTTCCATGGATTTCTCTGATAGCTTTTTACAGTTTACATTTACTTTGCAAGCACAGCAAGAATGAGAAGGCTTTAGTATATTTTTTCTCCTGGTGACTGGTAATTTTTTACTTTTTAATTTTTTAAAACTCCATAAACATAAAAATATTTATGTTTATGAAGTATCATGTGATATTTAGATGTATGTATGCATTTTATGACTATAGCCATACTGCTGTGACATCTGATCCTGTCAGATATCAGAAGCTAAGCAGGGTCGGGCCTGGTTAGTACCTGGATGGGAGATGGCCTGGGAACACCAGGTGCTATAGGCTTAGGAGCAGGACTGGCAACCCACTCCCCAAAATCAATCAGCCATTGAAACCCCTACGAATAGTGTAGAAGCACTGACATCATTCCAGGTAGGCCACAGTGTCGAATAATGTTTTATTTTTTTATACATAGAGTTGCTATGAGTTGGACTTTACTCAATGGCACCTAACAACAACAGCAACATATTCGCCTTACTGTGCAAGAGAACACTATAACTCTTTTCTCCTATTTGACTATAACATAGTACCCATTGATCAACTTACCTTGACTCAACACTCTGTTGTCCCCCAACCTCTCTTTTTTTGGGGGGCCGTACTTGGGGTTGGACCCAGGGCCTTGTGCTTGTATGCTCTGCAAGTGCTGGACCACTGAACTGCACCCCCAGCCCATGTTTTACTTTTTGAGACAGGGTCTCTCTAAGTTACAACAGACTGCCTCTGGTCTCGAACTTGCGGTCCTCCTGCCTCTGCCTCCTGAGCCTCTGGGATTACAGGCATGGGCCACTGTGCCTGGCTCCCCCAACCTCTTCTAACAAACATCTTATCTTCAGCTTCTATGAGATCAAGTTTTTAAAAAATATTTCACATGAGTAAGATCATGTGGTACTTGCCGTTCTGATTCTGACTTATTACACTTAGCACAGTGTCTCGAGTTCCTTACATGTAGTCACAGATGTAGAAATTCATTCATTTTTACGGCTTCGAGATTTCCTTAGGAGTGGATTGCCAGGCCCTTCTCCCATTTTTGCGGTGCTGGGAATTGAACTTGGGGCCTCAGAGACTGCAGCACAGCGCTCTATCCACTGAGCTAAATCCCAGCCCCAACAACAACAGCAACAACATTATTCCATTGTATGTATGTACCACCTTTCTTCATCCTTTCGTATGTTGATAGACATTTAGATCATTTTGATTTCTTGGCTGTTATGAATAGTGAGCAATAAATATTAGAGTGCAGATGTCTCTTTGACATATTGATTTCATTTTCCTTGGATATATACCCAGCAATAAGATTGCTGGATCATATGATGATTCTATATTTTTTTCACTTTTTTAAGAATGTCCCTTCTATCATCCATAATGCTTGAAATAGTTTTCATCCTCAGCCAAAGCCTACAAGAGTTGCCTTTTCTCTACATACTCACCAGCATTTTTTATCTTTTGAATTTTTGTAGTAGCCATTTTTACTGGAATGAGATAATTCATTTGCTGTTGATTTACATTTCTTTGATGGTTAGTGATTTTGAGCACTTTCATATACTTAGTAGTCATACGCATGTCGTCTTTGAAAAATATCTACTTAGGTGCCTTGTTCAGCTTTTAACCTATTTTTGTTTGTTTTTTGCTATTAAGTTTTTTGGTGTTCCTTAGGTATTCTATAGGTTAACCCCTTGTCAGGGGGGCAATTTTCAAATACTTCTCCCATTGTGTAAGTTTCCTCTATTACATTCTCTTGATTATTCTCTTTGCCTTGCAGCAGCCTTTTAGCTTTAGGTTATCTTTTTACCTAGTTTTCTTTTGTTCTTTTTGTTTTTTTTGGTTCTCATTGAAAAAAACTCTCACCCATTCCAATGTGCTTACTAATTAACTTTAGAATTCTTATTGTAGTTTCATACTTTCAAGTTATTTTTCAGTTTTTAATCCACTTACAGTTAATTTTATGAGTGTTAAGAGAGAGAGGTTTAGTTTCATTCTTCCAAATGTAAATATCCAATTTTCTCCTCATTTGTTAAAAAGACTGTCTTTTGTATAGCATATTCTTACAGACTTCTTTAAAATGTGTTGGCTATAGAGGTGTAGGTTTCCTTCTAGGCTACTGTTCCATTCTTTGGGCTATGTGTCTTCTTTGTGTTTTTTTTTTTTTTTTTTTTTTTTTTTTGAGACAGGTTCTCACTAAATTATGCAGACTGCCCCTGGTCTCAAACTTGAGATCCTCCTGCCTCCGCCTCCCAAGTCGCTGGGATTATAGGCATGTGTCATAGTGGCCGGCTGTGCCTTCTTCTTAATACCAAACTCCATGTTATTTAGATGACTCCAACTTTATAGCATGTTTTGAAGTTAGGTAGTAGAATATCTCATATCTCTTTCTTTCTTTCTTTCTTTCTTTCTTTCTTTCTTTCTTTCTATCTTTTTTTCTTTTTTTGGTTCAAAACTATTCCTTGAAATGAATTGTGTGTCCTGAGAGGTGAAAGGAGGCTGAGTTTTAGCTGAGTTGGTAGAGTGCTGCTCTGACCTCTCTGAGGACCTGAGTTTGAGCCACAGCACAACAAAAACAGGAGAAGGATTTGGCAATCCACTCCTGAAGCAATCCCAAAACAATCAACCATTGAAAATCCTATGAGGGAGGGGACTAACTAAGGGAAGTGAAGGTTGTGGAAGGTGAAATGGAGAAGAGAAATAATGCAAAGGGGTAAAAGAGGAAAGGATAATCTCAATGTAAACGAGGCAACTTCATGAGTACATGAAAAAAATAGGGGACTATAACCAAAATATGCATTTGAGTTTTACCACATGTTAGTCAAGAAGTTCCATAAACCTCTTAAGTTGATGAAAGTATAACCAAAAGTGATGTAATAGGCGAATAATAGAAAAAACAAATGCTGTATTACTCTGTATCCCATTAACATTTACCAATAAGGGAAAAAATAACCCTCTGAGGGTCACTATGTGTCAGACTGACTCGATGGCACCTAATAATAACAAGAAAGAGGTGAAGGGAGTTTCTTAAAAGTAACATATATTTGGGTCATGGGCTGGGATTTAGCTCATTTGGTAGAGCCACACTCTGTAGTCTCTGAGGTCCCAAGTTCGATCCCAGCACCCCACAAATGGGAGAAGGACGTGGCAATCCACTTCCAATGCAATCCCGAAGCAATCAGCCATTGAAAACCCTGTGAGAGTCACTATGAGTTGGATACAATTCCAGGGCACCTAAAAACAACAACAATATTTGGATTGTATATTTCATTGATTCAGTTGTTCCATTTCTTTTAATTGAAGAACTAAATCCACTGACACTCAGTATGATTATAAATACATAAATTCTAACTATGGCCATTGTGTAGTATTTTTCAGTTTTATTGTAATTCCATTTTTTGACTCTCTTTCATTGCTTTCCTTTGTGGCTAAATGGCTTACTTTAGTTTTATGTTTTGATTCCCTGCCTATTGTTCTTGGTTTGATTATTGCAGATTTTTTGCTTTGTGGTTACCATAAAGGTTACAGAAACATCTCTTTTTAAAAGAATAAGCTATTTTCAAATGATAGCAACATAACATAAACATTAGAAAAGAAACAACAAAAAAGAAAAAATATACAAGAAAATGCATTTGCACTCCATTCCTCCATATATTTTGGATTTTTATATCACAATTTATATCCTTCTGTGTTGTCTATCTTTTAACATATTAATGGAGCTATGATTTTTTATTTGGGTTTTAGTCTTTATTCAAAATATATGAATTTTATGACCATGTTTAAAATATTAGAAAAATCTGAGTTAGTCTCTGTAATCATTTTTACCAGCAAGTTTTATGCATTCAGACCTTTTGTCTTACTCATTAATGTCATTTACACCTTAAAGCACTCTCTTTATCACTTCTTGTAAGATAATTCTAATGGAGACATAGTCTTTCCACTTTGTCATTTGTTTTTGTTTTTATCTCTATTTCATTTCTACAGGATAACTTTGCTAATTACTTTATCTTGATTGGCAACATTTTCTTTGGTACATGAAAAATCTTTGCCACTTTCTCCTGTTTCGTTTCACTTCTGTTGATTATACTATTGTCAAGTAAATTGAGACCCCCTTATGTGTTGCTAGTTGCTGCTTTGACAAGTCTTTTATATTTAATCTTTGAGAGCTTGATTATAATATGTATTTTTGTTGCTGTTAGGTGCCTTACAGTCAGGTCCTACTCACAGAGACCCTATGTATAAAAGAAACATTCCCTGACACTGTGCCACGCCTGACACTGTTGTCAGTGCCTCTCTGCTATTCATAGCGTTTTCAGTGACAGCTTGTTTCGAGAGTGGATTGCCAGGTCCTTCTCTCTAGCCTGCAGCACCTGGTATTCCCAGGCAGTCTCCCACCCAAGGACTAACCAGGCCGACTCTGCTTAGCTTCTGAGATCAGACGAGATTGGATACTA
This sequence comes from Pedetes capensis, assembly GCA_007922755.1. Taxonomy (NCBI): domain Eukaryota; kingdom Metazoa; phylum Chordata; class Mammalia; order Rodentia; family Pedetidae; genus Pedetes; species Pedetes capensis. Next base: position 48,785 of record VMDO01015581.1, read on the forward strand.
GGGTGCTATGGCTGTAGACAATTTGTATGGAGGTAGGCTTTATTGAGGTGACTCAGACTGGTGATCTTTGAGCTACCAGTACCTTGATACTTGTGACTGTCATGAATTTGGAGAACTTTTCTATTATTACATTGAGTAAATTTTCTACCCTTCTTATATTCTCAAGTCACTCTGGAACTCCAATAACTTGAATATTTGTTCTTTTGATGATTTCTCAAAAGTTCCACAAGATTTTCTTCATTCTTTTTTCAATCTTCTTCTCCCTTGTGTATTTTAAAATAGCCTATCTTTAAGCTCACTAGTTATTTCTTTTCTTTGATCTATTCAGTCATTCATGCCTTTTATTGAATTCCATTTAGTATGTTTTTCAGATCAGGATTTTTTTTTTTAAAAAATGCTTCAGTATCTGTTTTCTCCATTAGAGTATGAATTGTTTGTTTTATTTTGATGTGGGTTGAGTTTGCTTTTAAATTTTGTTTTAAATTCTCCATCCAAGAATTTTCACATACTGGATATTATCTGATGAATTTCAGTAACTTATTTTGACTATTTTGTGAGGTCACAGCTCATTGAAAGTTCTTGGTGTTTGTTAGTGTGTAACATTGTGCAGTGATTGAATGGTTAGTATATATCCCACTCTTCATAATCTGGACATTTTTCTGTCTACCTTTCCAGAAATTCTAACTATACTGTTTCTATTCTTTAAGCAACTTCCACCATCCATCCCTAGATAATGCCCTGGGTCCAGGTTTTCCACGGTTCCACTGTGTGTTGTCACTGTTTCAGTACTAGAGGGCAATCTAATCCCAATATTTTCACAAATATGTAGTTGAAGTCTTGCTCACAGTGAAATATGGCAGCATCCTCACAGTGGGGCCAAGGTAGTTCCAGAAGCTCATCCACTTTCACTAGCTCATGATCAGACACTTCAAAATTCTGCCTGACTCTGAACAGCAACACCATAGGAGTGAATCCTCAGGTTCCTATGCCATGCCTGTGGCCTCTGATCCTGCAATGTTGTAATACACTCTGAACCTACAGCCCAGCAAGACCAACATAGGACTGGATAAGACCAAGGCTTACACACTACTGGTATGCTTTTTATCCATTTAAAATCCATGAGGATTTGGCATTGCTAGTCTTCACGCACAGCCTTATTCTATAATGAAAGGGAGTAATTGCTCTACATGCATTGTTGCCTAAACTCTACCAGATAAAATATAAAAGGAATCTGTACGAAAATTTTTATAAATTGCTTTGCCCTTTGATTCCAAAAAAGTTTCTCTTACATTAAATGTTGGTGACATAGAGAAAGTTGAATATTTCAACAAGAACTAGGGTTAAGAATGGATAAAAGAGAACAATACTTACAAAATTCTTGAACTAGCAAGGGAAACCCAAACAACTAAGTACTGCAAGTTTGGGGACAAAGTAAATGTAAATATGCTCTGGAGAATAATAAAGAACTTGAATTTAGAATAAACTATGAAATAAACTAGTGTAGAAAAAAAGTATTTTAAATTATTTCCTTAAAATGTATTTTTGAATATAGTTTCATTGTCAAAAAATTGACAATGCCTCCTGACATTAATATTTTTGATTTACTAAATCTCCTGTCAAATTAAGATATTGATTCTGAATTTATGTTTTATGCTCATAATGTATAATTGTCTGATAAAGAATAAATGTAAAATATACATAAATTTTAACATTCCAAACCATACATGTCAAATTAATAATCATAGCCAAGTAACTAATAAGAAAATCATTTGAAAAAAGAAGCAAGTTATTTTTCAGCAAATGAATATTACTTACTCCTCAATAGAGAGCAGAAATAGTGTTTGAATATTTTTACCTTTGGATTACCAATTTAATCATAATTGGCATT
>VMDO01015582.1:0-50669 GCA_007922755.1 Pedetes capensis
GCAGATTCTCAAGCAACCCCATCAAATCACATATCCTTCTCCAGTGCAAATGTTGTTGTTGTTGTTAGGTGCTGTTGAGTCCTTGTCAGACTCACAGCAACCCTACATATAACAGACAAAACACTATTGTTTTGCTTCTTTGGTATTCATAGGATTTTCAATGGCTGATTATTTTTTGGGGAGTGGGTTGCTGGCCTACAGCACCCAGGCAGTCTCCCATCCAAGTACTAACCAGGTCTGACCCTGCTTAGCTTCTGAGATCTGATGGGATTGGACGCCATAGTGGTATAGGTGCAGGCAGTGCAAATATTGTTAGTTGTTGTTGTTAGGTGCCGTCGAGTCGGTATCCGACTCATAGTGACTCTCTGTACACCAGGGGAAACACTATTGTCAGTGCTTCTCTGCTGTGCATAGGGTTTTCAATGGCAGATTGATTTTTTTTGGGAGGGGGTTGCCAGGTCCTTCTCCCAAGCCTACAGCTTCTGGTGTTCCCAGGCGGTCTCCCATCCAAGTACTAACCAGGTCGACCCTGCTTAGCTTCCGAGATCGGATTTCACAGGGCTATGGCTGCAGGCCAGTGCAAATATTAGCCAATGTTAAAAAGGGGTCCAATTATACATTTTTCAAAGCAAGAGGAAATATTCCTAGAGTTATTTACTCACATAGAATAATACCTGAAAATCACAGAGTGAAAATATTTCTCTGTTAGTTCTTTGAAAATGGCTCTCCCATGCACTTCACAATCTCGCCATAAGTTGCATTTTAAAAGTGGTAAACCACATAGGTAACAGGCCTAATGACAACAGTTACAGTATTTGTTATTAAACTTAGATCTGCGTGACCCCTGAAATGATAAAACCCACGAATCAAAACAGAAGCTGAAATCTTTATCACAAGTGAGTAATTAACCCTGTGTTCAAACTGCTGCAAAATTATGAGACTCAAATGAGGGAGGGGACGAAGGCTGTGTGAAGGAGACTTTTTCCCTGCAGGACGCTGCAGTGCCACTATTCTTACATCTTGGCTGTCAACCTCTTGGCTTGGTCCCGAAGCTCCATCTTGGCAATCGCTGAGAGATGGACTTCATCGGGCCCATCTGCTAAGCGCAGGGTCCGTGCTAAGGCATACCTGAGAAGACAGAGGAGAGATCACAGCCGTCATCCAAGAGGAACGTGACAGGTTAACATCATGGCACTTCTAAACCAAGACAATATTAATCCCACCGAGGCAGGAATGGGAAAAAGAGGATGAGAAAAATCAAAGGTGAAAAGCCAAGGCCCTCCGGGGCCACGCTCCCTGCCTGGCAGGGTTCAAGATGGCCGAACAGAGGTGCCCAGGACTCGCCTCCTCCTCAAAGAAGAACTGAAGGAACTGGGGGAGCTGCATGGTGAGGTGGGAGAACCCTGGGAATAAGCAAGAGAGAGATGAGAACCTTATATGCCTCAGAGAACTGGGACCACAGCCAAGACAGAAACAGAACACCCTGGTGACTACCACCCGGGCTCCAACAGCCAAGGGATGGGGAGATCTCCTCTCTGCAGGGCTCAGGACAGCCCTAGGAGTGCAGGTGTGGGCAGCCCTACCTTCCAGAAAGTCTCACAATCCTGCAGCTGCAGTCTGCATAGCAGCCGTGGTCCAGATAAGGACCTCAGGTCACTTCCCCAGTGCTGTGGCCAGGAGCCATCTTGAGAAGATAGTTCCCTGAGTCAGTGCCGTGGCTGCGTGTGAACCCAGCTTAACCCAGCAGAATGACTGTGGCTAAGTCCATGTGAGGCCCTGCAATGTAAGGGACGGGTGTTGTGACATGCAGTGGAAGGGAAGGGGCCATCCTTGAGAACCAGGAGAGCAAGGGCGTGGCCAGCTGTGTGTGGACTCATACCACTGCCAGGCTGGAAACCCGGGGCCGTGCAGTTCCGAGAGGCCACTAGCCCCCTGTGCCAGCTCAGGCACCTTTGACTGGCAGGGCAGGGTGGGAATGCCCACAGACCATGCTGCTAGCACCAAGAGTAACTCTGTGGCACCAGCCGTCATCCTATCCTAGGTGCACATGGCCAAAGAGCATCCTGGGGAACCTTACCTGGGGTCAGCTGCCATCCTGCTCCCAAGTGTGCAGAACAGATAAAGGATTTGGGACAACCGTGGGCAGCCATGGTTCCAGCAGCTGCCCCCTCCCAAATGCACATGACTGAGGGGCACCTGGAGAGACTGTCAGGCTGTGGCAGCTGCCCCCTCCCAAATGCACATGACTGAGGGGCACCTGGAGAGACTGTCAGGCTGTGGCAGCTGCCTCCCACATTGCCACTAAGGGGAATTCCACAATTCCCACTGCCACCACACCTGTGTGCTTCTTCCTGCCACCGCACCCCCCTACCTGTCTGGCACCATTGTCCCAAGGGTCATGACCAGGAGTGGACCGGAGTGTCGTGGAGGAGTGCTGTGGCTCCCAACATGCCTCTCCCCATGCAGCAGCAGACCATGAACCACTGACTGGTGAGAAGTGCATGCATTGGGCCCTCACTGCTGCTGGGCCTGCTGCACAGAGGCCCTGGCTAGGAGCACAGGGGCATCCACGGTGCCTGTGGAAACTGCGACTGCCCAACAGGGTCCCCGTCCCCAGTGCAGGAGTAGTCAAATGGTGAGAACCCCACACATAGTGCAGTCGGAACTGCTAGAATGTCTTCATGCTTGCATGACCCACAGACAGTGGGTGTCTCTGGTTCTGACAGGGTATGCTCTGTGCCCACAGTCATTAGTCACAGCCAAAGAAGCTATGGGAGATATGCTGTGGTGCCCACACTTGGAAACAAAAGCCAACACTGCACAACAAACCTACACCCCAGGACACATCTGCAGGCGAAGGCCCTGTGCTAAGGGCAACCCATAAAAATAGTGGATACAACTGACCCAGCAGATGTGTGAATGTCAATGTAGAAACACAAGAAATATGAAAAGACAAGGAAATAAGACCTTGTTTTTATGTCCAGTATGTCCAAAAGAGCATAATGACTCTGTAGCAACAGACACTAGACAACTCAAAATAGATAAAATAACTGATAAAGAATTTTAAATAATGATTATAAAAAAGGCCAGGAAGGAATGGAATGATAGATCCCAAGTCCTGAAAGAAAATTGCTAATCAAGATTATTATTCTCAGTAAGGCTAGTATTCAGAAATTAAGGAGAAGTAAAGATCTTCTAAGACAAGCAAAAACAGTGAGTTCATGACCACCAGACCGGGCTTACAAAAGATGCTTAAGGGAAACCTCTATCCAGAAGAAAAAGAAAGATAACTACTATTGTGGTTTTGTTTTTCATTTTTTCAGTACTAGGAGTTGAACTCAGAGCCTCTCACATGGTAGGGAAGTGCTCTACACTTAGCTATACCCTTAGTCCCTTTTTATTTTTAATTCTTGAAATAGGGTCTCCCTAAATTGTGCAGGCTATGTCTGGCCTCAAATGTGAGATCCTACTGCCTTAGCCTCCTGAGTTGCTGGGATTATAGGCATATGCCATGGTGCCCAGAAAGATGATTACTATTATGAAAGCAAGTTAAAGTATAAATTCCACTGAAAGAGATGATACACAAAAAAGAAATACAAAACCAATCTAATATTATCAATACAGTAAACCATCAAACCACAAAGAGGAACAAGAAAGGAAAAAAAGAATATTCAAAACAACTAGAAGAAAATAAACAACATTATAAGAATAAATATTTGCCTACCAATAATAACTTTAGATGTTTGTTGTTGTTGTTAGGTGCCATTGAGTTGGTATCCAACTCATAGCGACCCTCATAGGGTTTTCAATGGCTGACTGATTCAGGATTGCCTTGGGAGTGGATTGCCAGGTCCTTCTCCCATTTTTGCGGTGCTGGGAATTGAACTCGGGACCTCAGAGACTGCAGCACAGCGCTCTACCAACTGAACTAAATCCCAGCCAACTTTAGATGTAAATGTACTAAATTCTCCAAATAAAAGATACAGATTGGATGAATGTATAAAAAGAATAAGAACCAAAAATACTCTGTGCATAACAAACTCACTTCTTAAATGAACATGTGTAGATTGAAAGTGAAAAGATGTAGAATGATATTCTGAGAGAAACCTAGAGTGAGCAGGAGACTCTATACTTATATCTAACAAAATAGACTTTAACACAGAAATTAAAGAGACAAAGGAGGTCACTATACAATGATCACAGGGTCAATTCAACAAGAAGATGTGATGATTGTAATCTTTAGGTACCCAATGTCCAAGAATCCAATTTTATAAAACAAACACTATGAGGCTTCAAGGGAGACAAACTCCAACATAATCATAACAGGGAACATCAACACCACACTTTCATCAAAGGACAGATCATCCAGACAAAAAAAATCAACAAAGAAGCAAGAGTTAAACCATTTTATAGATCAAATGGACTTAACATGTTTACAGAATACTTAATCCAACAGCTGCAGAATACACATTCTTTTCATCAATGCAAGGAATTTTTTTCTAGAATAGAGCATATAGTAGACCACAAAACTTTAAAAAATTATTAGGCCAAGAAGTTTAAAAAATTGAGATCATACCACCTTTTCTGATCATAATGGAATAAAACTAGCAGTCAACAAAAGAAATTTTAGAAATTATACAATTGCATGGAGACTGAACAACACACTTTTGAACGAACAGGTCAGTGAGGAAGTCAGATGGAAATTTAATAATGTCTTGAAACACATGGGAATGGGAATACAGCATACCAAAACCGGGGTTACGAAGCAAAAGCAGTAATAAGAAAGAAGTTCTTAACAATGAGTGCCTACATGAAAGAGAGAAATTTCAAATAAACCTAAGGATATACCTCAAGGACTTAGAAAAGGAAGGCCAAACAAACTCAAAACCAGTAAAAGGAAGGAAGTAACAAATAAGAGATCAGAAATAGATAAAACGGAGACTAAAAAACAGAAAAGTTCAATGAAACAGAATTTATTTCTTAAAAAGATAAAATCAGCAAATATTTAGCTAGACTAACCAAGGAAAAAAAAGAGAGAGAGAGAGAAGACCCAAATAAATAAAATTAGAAGTGAAAAAGAAGATATACAACTTATGCCACAGAAATACTAAGGATCATTAGGGATTATTATGAAAAAGTATTTGCTAAAAACTTGGAGGGCTGAGATTTAGCTCAGTTGGTAGAGCACTGCGCCGCAGTCTCTGAGGTCCCGAGTTCAATTCCCAGCACCGCAAAAATGGGAGAAGGGCCTGGCAATCCACTCCCAAGGCAATCCCGAAGCACTCAGCCATTGAAAACCCTATGAGGGTGGCTATGAGTCAGATACCGACTCGACGGCACCTAACAACAACAAAAACAAAAACTTGGAAAGCCCAGAAGAAACAGATAACATTTCTAGACACATATGATCTACCAAAATTGAACCATGAGGACATAAAAAACTTCAGACCAATAATGAGACTGAATCAGTAGTAAAAAGACAGGGTTGAGGATGTAGTCAGAAGCAGAGCACTTACCTAGCATAGTTGAGGCTGTGGGTTGATCCCCAGCACCACCACAAAATAAAAACAGAAACAAACAAAAACAGTGAAAAGCCCAAAGTTCACTGCTGAATGTTACCAACCTTTAAAGAACTTTCACCAGTTCTTCTCCAACTATCCCAAAGGATTCAAAGGGAAGGAAGCATTCCAAACTCATTCTATGAGGTCAGCATTACTCTGTCATCGAAACACAACACGACAAAGGACATGACAAAAAGACAAACTATAGACAGATATCCCTGAAAAACATACAGGCAAAAATTCTCAACAACACAACAATAACAATCAAGCTCAACAACACATCAGACAGACCATCTGTCATGATCAACTTGGTTTCATCCCAGGGATACAAGGATGGTTCACATATGCAAATAGCAAATGATCTCACATCAACAGACTGAAGGATAAAAACCATATGATCACCCACATAAGAGGCAGAAAAAGCCAGGCCTAGCGGTACATGCCTGTAATTCCAGCACTCAGGAGTCTGAGGTGGGAGGATCGCTGCAAGTTTGAGGCCAGCCTGGGCTACAGAACAAGACCCTGTCTCAAAAAAAAAAAAATGTGGAAAAAACATTTGATAAAATTCAACATCTTTTCAAGATAACATCCCTGAAAAAATTAGGTATAAAGAGAGCATACTTCCATATAATACAGGCTACATATGACAGACTCACAGTCAATACCATATTGAATTGGGAAAAATGGAAAGCATTTCCTCTACAGTCTAGAATGAGACAGGGGGATCCACTCCGATCACTCTTATATAACATAGTACTAGAATGTGTTGCCAGAGCAGTTAGGCAAGGGAAAGAATGAAAAGGCATGCAAATAGGAAGGAAGGAAGTGAAACCATCCCTGTTTGCACATGATATGATTATGTACATATACATACATACATTATATATGCATGTGTAATGACACACTTATATATACGTATTTATCTATCTATATTTATGTATCTCCAAAAGACTCCAAAAGATTATTGGAACTGATAAACACATTCAATAAAGCAGCAGTATACAAAATCAATGTATAAAAATCAACAGATTTTCTATGCAATGATAATGAATTTGCTGAGAATGAAATCACAAAAGCAACTCCATTTACAGAAGCTACCAAAAAAATCCCCTAAGAATAAAGTTAACCAAGGAAGTAAAAGACTTCTATGATAAAATATTCGAAAATATTGATGAAAGATACTGAAAAAGACAAACTTCCCATGCTCATGAATTGGAAGAATTCATATTTTAAAATGTCCGCACTACCCAAAGCAACCTATAGATGCCATGTAGTCCCCACCAAAATACCAATTGTATTTTTTACAGAACTAGGAAAACAACCCTAAAATTCATATGGAAGTGCCCTGAATAACCAAAGCAATCCTGAGCAAAAAGGACAAAGCTGGAAGCGCACGGAACCTGGTTTCAAGACACACTACAGCACCATAGTGACCAAAACGAGGGACTGGCATAAAAACTGACACACAGTCCAATACAGCCTGAGAACCCCGCACACATACAGCTAACTGAAGACAAAAGCACGACCGGAGAAAGGGCCATCTCTTCAGTAAATGTTGCTGGGAAAATGAGATATCCACACACAGAAGATTGAAAGTTGACCCTTCTCTCTCACTAGTTACAAAAATCAGCTCAAAATGGATCAAAGATCTAAATCTAAGACATGAATTTCTGGAACTATTGGAAGAAAAGAGGGCAAACACTTAAAGATTTTGGCAAAGAAAATGATTTTCTGGCGGGGACCCCAAAAACCCAGGAAACAAAACAAACAGACAATTCTATTGACAAATAGAATTGAATCAAACCAAAACACTTCTGCACAGGCAAAATAAATAATCAACAGTAAAGATATTACCTAGAGAGTGGAGAAAACTTGCAAACTCTTCATCTGACTGAGGGTTACTATCCAGGATATTAAGAAACTCATAAAATGTCTCAACAAAATAATAATCCAATTGAAAAATGGACAGATGATCTGAATAGGTACTTCTCCAAAGAAACAATAAGGGCCGCCAACAAATATATGAAAAAAACGCTCAATATCATTAGCCATCAGGGAAATCGAAATCAAAACTACAATGAGATACCATTTCACCCCAGTTAGAATGGCTGTTATAAAGGAGGAGGAAGAGGGGGTGCTAGAGGGGGAGGGGAGAAGAAGAATCATCCCCAAAACCAAAACCAAATACTGGTGAGGATATGGACCAAAAGGAAGTTCTACATACTGTTGGTGGGAATTCCAACTAGTATACCCATTACAGAGAGCAGTATGGAGGTTTCTTTTTTTCTTTTTGTAGTACCAGAGGGTTGAATCCTCATGTGCTTACTTTGCAAGTACTCTACCACTAAGCTGCACTCCCAGCCCTGTTTTTATTCTTCATCTTGAGACAGGGTCTTGCTACATTACACAGGCTGTCTCTGGCCTTGAACTTGCAATCTTCCTGCCTCTGCCTCCCAAGTTGCTGGGATTACAGTGTGCCACCAAGCCCTGCTTGGAAATTTCTTAATAAACTAATAATATCTAGCATATAATCCAGCTATCCTACTTCTGTGTATATAGTCAAAAGAATTGAAATTGACATACCAAAACATAGCAGCGTACCCATGTTTATGGTGACACTATCCACAACAGCTAAGACAGAACCAGCCGAGGTGTCCATCAGCAGATGAACGGATAAAGAAAATGTAGTAAACACACATGATGGAGTATTATTCAGGCAGAAGGAAGAACGAAATCCTGTCATTTGTAGCAAAATGGATGGAACTGGAAGACATTACATTCAGTAAAATAAACCAGACACAGAAAGACAAGTACCACATGTTCTCTCATATGTGCAAGCTAAAAAAAGTCAGCCTGGAAGAATAGTGATAATTAGGAATTGGGGAGTGGGGTGGCTAGAGCAAAGGTGGTTGGATTTGATCCACACAATATGCATGTATGGAAATATCAGACTGAATTCCATTAATATGTACAACTAGTATGTGTTACTTTAAAAAGTTCCCATCTTGGGAAAGCAAAAGTTTTTGTTTGTGAGGCAGAGTCTTGCTATGTAGCTGAGGCTGGTCTCAAACTCTTCGTCTTCCTGCGTCCGCCTTCTCAGTGCTGGGATTCTGGGTGTGCACCATCACACCCGCAGGAGAGCAGAATATGAAGTGGCAGAGCAATGTGGGTTGAGTCTCATTCTTGATTTGCGGCCCCTTAACCAGAGGTTGCCCAGAACTAAGATCTTAGGTAAGGCACAGGTGCCCCATATATGTATTTAGTTCCTCCTAAGTTAAAAATGGCTGGGTGTGAGATTCCGGTAGGACAGAGAAGGTGGCACTGTGAGTGTATGTGGACAGAACAGGCAGGGAAGGGGAAAGTTTCTCTCGGCTCCCAGGAAGGACCAGCGAGCATTGTTGAGACTTCAGCTCCGCCCCTGGCAGGTAGTAAGTAGCCAGGTGAGCACAGTCTGGCTTGGCGCCCTTCAGCTGTCTCTGTGTCCTTCCCCTTTGTCCTGTTCAGGGTGAAACTCTACGCTGTACCAGTAACCCAGGGGCCCTCAGTGGGTCCCCTCAGTATAGATGTAAACAGAATAGAGTGAGAGGATGGACGATTGCAATCTCAAGATCAACGACTTCTTGGAGCTGAGCTTATTTTAAAGTTCGTACACCACTTCATTTACCCTTCAATTACACTTTAAAGCAAGTTAATACCTTTATTTTCTCCCTAAACAATTAGTGTCGAGGTATCTGTAGATTTATTTTTATTTCTTTGACTGATACATACTATTTATGTATATTTCATCTCTGTATTTTTAATTCTAAGCCTATCAATTATATTCTTTTTTTTTTCTTGTGGTACTTGGGGGCTGAGCCCAGGACCTCACACATACTTTTCAGGTTCTCTAGCACTGTGCTGCACCCCCAGCACCCCCCCCCTTTTTTTTTCACTTTTTCTCTTGAGACATGGTCTCGCTAGCTTATGCAGGCTGCACTGGGCCTCAAACTTGAGATCCTCGTGCCTCCACCTCCCTAGTGGTTGAAATTATGGGTATGCACTGACATGCCCAGCTAGTGTAGGTATTTTGTAAGTGCCATCTACTCACATGTTAGCCAGGGGGTAATCCTGGGAAACGCCTGCACCTCCACACACCTGGATGGCCCGGTCAATGATTCTGCAGACAGCCTGTGGGGCAGCGACTTTGATCATTGCGATCTAGATAAGCAAGAAATGAAAAGAATGTGTCTTCCTCAGATGTGCCAGAACGTGATAAGCCTGTGTTTTCCCTGTGAAGTCAAACAAAGAAACTTTCCCACGTTCACGTCAGCACTGAAACAGGATTTTTGGTGAAGGCCGACCAAGAGATCTACCGTCATGGTGTGGAGAGCCATATTTCAGTCACTACAGACCTTCTGGAAAGAGATATCTGTTGCAAATCACATTGTATTCATTTATGTGTAACTTCCCTTGTTTCCACAAGGACTTCAGGCAGCTCATGAATCACATTCGTCACATTTGGGGTCATATAAAGGGTCCAAGGGGCTTTGCTCCCCTAGGGAGTTTCTTCTCGGGATGTTACGGGCTTTTAGAGTTAATTGGTTATGTCCTCATCCCTATAAGCCAGAAACATAAGGTGGCAGGGACAGCAGGTGCTTTCACCATGTGGCAGAATCCTTCCAAGTGTCCTACCTACTTCATGGTTGCTCTGCAAGGCCAGAGACAGAAAGGTTCAATCCTTGCCCCAACGTGAGTACCATTAATTTCAGGTTTGCGCAAAGCTTAGGACTTCACCACTCCTCGCTCTATCTCGAGGCTGCTGAAGATATTCTACATCACTACAATCATTTCCTAAAGCAGCTCAGTGAAAAGAAAACTAGCAAGTGACTGGCAGTGATAGCTTCTAAACCAAAATCACACATGGACTTTCAAGATTCTGAGTGCTGCTAAGGGGCGTTGACACCTGATATGCCCCGTGGGAAGGAAGAACTGCAAAGGCTCTGTGGCTGGTCGTCCAGGGAGGCCTCACCTCTTTCCTGGCCTCAGCACTGCCCACAGTATCTATGGTGTGGGCGGCTTTCAAGGTCAGCAAGCGGATCTCCTCAATGGCAATGCGGCTTTCGGCAATCCAGTGCGCCACAACCTCCTACGGGGGAGCAAAGGGAAGAAGCAGATAAACTGGTGTCAGACCTCCACGAGGAACAGGGCTCTGTGGGCCAGAGATAATTTACAAGCCTTATTGTATATATTTTTAAATGATATGGGTTGATTTTCTTGATGTACACCAGTCTAGGCACATACCTGTGTAATACAATAGTTAGAAATGGGAGATTTTAGAAATGAAATTTATTTATTTGTTCAGAAAAGTCATTTATTTTGGATACCTTAATGGCTAATGTGATATGGCTGCAACCATAGCACCCTAGCATGGGATCTCGCTTGATCTCAGAAACTAAGCAGGGTTGGCCTGGTTAGTCCTGGAATGGGAGACTGCCTGGGACCACCAGGTGCTGTAGGCTTGGAAGACGGACACGACAACCTGACAACCCACTCCCAAAAAATAATCAGCTATTGAAAACCCTATGAATAGCAGAGAAGCACTGACAATGCTGTTTCACCTGTTGTGCAAGGGTCACTATGACTTGGATACCGACTGGACAGCACCTAACAACAAGAAGTTAATTCCCAGCATAATTTCGGTGTGGGGATGGTCCAGCAGCCCTTTATTGTGCTGTTCTTGATACTTATTAAAAATGACCTTTTACTTTGGTGAGTGGTCCTATGAATTGAACATATATGGATAAGTGTAGCCACAACTGGGATACAGAACACTTCCATCTCCCCAAAAACCTCCCAACTGCTGCCGATTTTTGGTCTTACTCCTCCACCCTATTAGGCAGTCACCACAGGTGGCGAAAACAATTGTTTTTCCTCCCCTAGAGGGTCATGTGAAGGAAATCATTTAGCTGTATTCTTTTGAGGCTGTCTTCTTTCACTTAGATGTGAGTCTCACCCAAGTTAATCGACTGCCCTTTCTTTTTATTGCTGAGTTCCATTGTAGGGACGGGGCTGGGATTTAGCTCAGTGGGTAGAGTGCTGCGCTGCAGTCTCTGAGGTCCCGAGTTCAATTCCCAGCACCTCACAAATGGGAGAAGGACCTGGCAATCCACTCCCAAGGCAATCCCGAAAGAGTCAGCCATTGAAAGCCCTATGAGGGTCGCTATGAGTCGGATACCGACTCGACGGCACCTAACAATTGTAGGGACATATCATAGTTTGTTTTTCCATTTATTGATTCCTAACAGAGCTTCTGAAAATATCTGTATGTAAGTTTTTGTTTGGATATACATTCTAATTTTTTAAAGCAGATACCAGCAGAATTATTTTGCCATTGGCAACTATTTATAAGAAGCTGTCGATTTTCCATAGAGGCGGTACCGTTTGGCATTCCTACCAACCAGCAGGGTGCGAGAGTTCCAGTTATTCTCCAGTCAGCACTTGGTATTGTCAGTATTTTCTTAAATTTTAGCCATTTTAACAGTGTGCAGATATAGCTCATCACAGTTTTAATTTGCATTTGCCTAATGGTTAATGCTGTTGGTCCTCTTTTCAGGATAGTTCTTGCTATTTCCATATTCTCTGAGATGACACATCTGTTTAATTCTACAAGAAACGCACTTCAAATAAAGTGACACAGCAAAAAAAAAAAAGACAAGAAAGGAAAATGATATGACTTGCAAACACTAATCAAATATCAGAGTAGACTTCAGAGCAAAGAACAATAAAGAGGGTCATTATATTAGTGGTAAAAGGGTCAATCTATCAAGATGGCATAGAAATTTGAAATGTGTATGCACCAAACAGAGTTTCTGAAAGTGTAAATAAAAACTAATAGATCCGAAAGGAGCAGAAAAACTTATAGTTTGTACAGTTACAGTTAGAGATTTCAATATCCCCCTCTCTCGACAACTGCTAGAACTAGACAGAAAATCATTAAGGCTACAATAGGAACTCCATACCACCAACAACCAACAGGAACTACTTGACATTTGTAGAACACCTAACAGTAATAAAACACAATTCTTTTTAACAGGCCAAAGAAGATAATTGTAAAACAAACCATATCCCAGGGCATAAAACAAATCTCAACAGAGATCTGAAAGAAGTGGAATAATACAGTTTGTTTTATGACCACAATAAGATTAAGTTAGAAATCAATAACAAAAAGAAAAAGGGGAAATCAAACCCCTCAGTAATTAAGAGGCATACATCTAAATAATCCATGGATCGAAAGGGACTCTCAAGGGAAATTAAAAATACATGGAACTGAATGAGCATGAAAATACAATACATCAAAATTTGTGACCGACAGCACCTAAGAACAACAACAACAAAAATAACAACAAAATTTGTGGGACACAGGTAAAGCAGTTCTAAGAGGGGAATTTGTAGCACTAAACACATATATTGTCAGCAGCCATAGCATCCTAGCATCCGATCCTGCCTGGTCTCAGAAACTAAGAAGGGTTGACTTGGTTAGTCTTTGGATAGGAGACCGCCTGGGAATACCAGGTGCTGCAGGCTGGGGAGAAGGACCTGGCAATCAACTCCTGAAATAACTCTCCATTAAAAACCCTATGAATAGCAGAGAAGCACTGACATAGTGCTGGGCACGGCACAATGTCAGAGAGTGTTATGTTCTGTTGTACACAGGGTCGCTTATGAGTCAAACCTGACTCCACGGCACCTAACAACAACAAACGCACATATTAGACAAGAGGAAAATCAAATCAGAAATCTGTGTCACCTCAAGAAATTAGATAACCTCCTCAAAAGCAAGAGATAATAATGAATAGCATAAATAAAATTGGAAACAATAGAGAAAATCAATGAAACAAAGATCTTGTTAAGTTTGACCATAGCTTAGATAAAATGGACCACTTCCTCTAAAAGCACAAACTAGCATAAAAATATAATTTGGAGATCCTTGTAACTATTAAGGAAATTGAATTTACAATTTGTCATCCAATCCCTGACTCCTTTTTGTATGACCTTGCTGAACTCACTCATTTGTTCCAGGAAATTTTTGTACATTGCTTGAGACTTTACATAGTCATGTCATCTGCAACTAAGGGAAAGTTCTATTTCTTCCTTTCTGATATGTATACCTTTTACTTTCTTGTCTTGTCTTGTAGCACTAGCTGGAGCTTCTAGCACTATGTTGAATAAAAGTGGTGAAAGCTGATAGCTTATCTTGTTTATAGGCTTAAGGAAACATTAAGCATGTTAGCTGTAGGTGTTTGGTAAATGTTCTTTATTAAGCTGAGTTCCATTCCACAACTAGTTTTCTGAGACTTTCTATTATGAATGAATGTTTTGACAAATTCTTTTTCTGCACTGATTTATATGACCATGTGTTTTTTTCTTCTTTAGTTGGTTAATACAGTGGAATACATTGATTGAACTTTAAATATTAAACCAGCTTTACATCCTTGGAAAAATTTCACAGTCATGGTGCATACTCTTTAAATGTATTTCTGAATCTATTTGTTAATATGTTTTTAATTGTGTAAAATTTGTACATATTTATGTGGTAGCATGTGAAATGTGTACATTTTAATACATACATATATAGTGAAATGTCCAAATCAGGGTAATATGTGTCTCCTCAAACATTTATCATGACTTTGTGGTGAAACCAATCAAAATCTTTTCTTCTAGCTTTTTGAAATATACAGTACATTATTATTATCTACAGTCACCCTACAATGCAATAGAACACAAGAACTATTTCTCCTAACTCTAACTTAGTATTCATTAGCCAATCTTTCCCTTCCTTCCCACTCTCCTCCTTATTCTCTCAGCCTCTGCTAACTCGAATTCCACTGTTTGATCATATTTTGTTAAGGATTGTTACTTCTGTATTAATGAGGTATCCTCAGGGAGTGCGGACCAGCATTCTACCAACTGAGCTAAACCCCAGCACCGCAAAAACAGGAGATGGATGTGGCAACCCACTCCCAAAGCAATCCCGAAACAATCACCCATTCAAAACCCTGTAATGGTCATTATGAGTCGGACCTGACTCGGCACCTAACAACAACATCAACAAAATTAATAAGGTATATTGGTCTATAGTTTACTTTTCTTACTCCTTTCACTGCTTTCTTTTCTTCTTCTTCTTCTTCTTTTTTTTTTTTTTTTTTTTTTGCACGGTACTTGGGGATGAACCCAGAGCTTTGCACATACTTTGCAAATATTCCACCACTGGGTTGCACCCCTAGTCCATTCCTTATTTTGTTTTTTTTATCTTCAGACAGGATCTCACTAAGTTACACAGGCTGCCTCTGGCCTGGAAACTGCAACCCTTCTGCCCCCGCCTCCTAAGTTGCCACTGCACCCAGCCTTTTATCTGGTTTTGATAATAGTAATATATAATTTACAAAATGATTTAGCAAACATTCCATTTTTTTACCTTCTGGAAGAGATTCTCTAGAATTACTCGATTTTTTCTTTAAACATTTGGTAAAATTCTTCAGTAAAACTATCTGGGCAAGGTGTCAAATGTCAAATGTGAAATGTAAAACTTTTGGAAAACAATCATAAGAGAAAATCAGCATGATACATGGCAAAGCAAGGAGCTCTTAGGCTTCATATTAAAGCATAACCCATAAAACCAATAATGGGCATGTGGCAACCATTAATACTACATACTTATGCTCTGTGAAGAGGGTAAAAAGATAGAGAGTGGGAGAAGATATTTGCAAACCACATATCTGACAAAGGGTAGAATGTAGAATACATAAAGAACTCTCTAATATCAACAGTAAACAACCAAAATATCCAGTTACACAATGGGCATAAAACACGAACCTAGGCGGATGTATACCTGCAACCATACTGCTGTGGCGTCCAATCCTGTAAGATCTTGGAAGCCAAGCAGGGTGGGGCCTGCTTAGTACTTGGATGGGAGACTGTCTAGGAACACCAGGTACTGGAGGCTTGGGAGAAGGACCTGGCAACCCACTCCCAAAAAACAATCTGCCACTGAAAACCCTATGAATAGCAGAGAAGCACAGACAATAGTGTTTCGCCTGTTGTACATAGGTCTCTATGAGTCGGACACTGACTTGCGGGCACCTAGTAACAACAACAACAACAACAACAACAACAGCAGCAGCAACAACAGGTGGATGTAAGATAGAAAATATGCATATGGAAAGATGTCCAGCACAATTAGTTAGCCATTAGGGTGATGTCAACTACAGTGACTTGAGATATCACTGCAAACGTATTATTGTTGTTAGGTGTCGCTGAGTCAGGTCTGACTCATAGCAACCCTATGTACAAGAGAAGGAAGCACTCCCCAACACTGTGTCATGCGCATGATCTTTTTATGTTTGAGCCCATTGTTGCAGACACTGTATCTCTTCTCATTTTGAGTCACGCCACATCAGCAAAAGGAGGTTCCAGGGGCTTTACTCCATTCACATCATTAAAGTCGACTCTACTTTGAGGAGGGAACTCTTCCCCAGGAGTTTCTTGAATGCCTTCCAGCCTGGGGCACTCATTTTCTGGCACTATATTTGACAGTGCTTCTTTGCTCTTCATAGGGTTTTCAATGGCTAATTGTTTTGAGAGTGGGCTGCTGGGTCCTTCTCCCTAGATTGTTGTAGTCTGGAAGCTCAGCTGAAACCTATCCACTGTGGGTGGCCCTGCTGGTATCTGAAACGCTGGTGGCATATCTTTCAGCATCACAGCAACATGTAAGCCTACTGGAATGACTACGATTTACAAAGGCATGGCAGTGCCATATGCTTGTGGGGATGTGCGGAGACTGGACCATTTATACACAGCTGGTCAGGACAAAAAACAGCTCCTTAAAAACACACATGCCACTACCAGATGTGCAATTTATCCACGTCCCCCCCAACCTTGATGTTGTTGTTGTTGTTGTTGTTGTTGTTGTTAGGTGCCATCGAGTTGGTATCCGACTCATAGCGACCTTCATAGGGTTTTCAATAGCTGACTGTTTCAGGATTGCCTTGGGAGCGGATTGCCAGGTCCTTCTCCCACTAACCTTGATAGAACATGCTAATTAGAGTGAAGACATTGATCCCCAAAGAGACTGACATTGACAATGACCCCACAGACAAGGTGTAGCAAATCAAGAAGTGTGTGGAGGAGAAAGGGGGTATCGCCCATAGCAGCTGTGGGTCATCGACAGTGGCAGACAAAGGGTGGGAGAAAGCAGCTGATTTCAAAGTTCTAGGTGGTGTGGGCCTCCACCTGGTGTGGCTCTGAGAGGAGGAGGGGGGCCTTCCCTCCATTCCCCTCCTTACCCTGTGGCTCGTCACGAGACATTACATGTCTTCTCACTCTTTGGGACACTGGAGCCCCTGTCTCTCTGCTGGATGCCCAGCCTTGTGTGTCTGTGGGTAGAGAATGTGAGGTCCTGGGACGCCGTGTTCCTGGCCCAGAGGTCCCTTGCTGGCTAATGGTTTTAGTTTGAAGTCCTGTATGCTTCCCTCTCTTATGGTTATGTCCCTGGTTGTCATTAAGTATTTCCTGGCCCAAACCAAACAAACAACAAAATAAAGAAAGAAAAAAAAGAAAAGGAACTTTCGTCTACTATGTGATCAATAATTGTACTCTTGGGCATTTATTTCAGATAAATGGTGACATATTCACGGAAAACACTACACAAATGTTTATTGCATCTCTACTTGTAATGTCCCCAAATTGGAAACAACCCAGATGTCCCTCAACAGGCAAAGAGTTAAGCAAACTCTGGTACATACATACTAAGGAATGCCACTCAAGCATAAAAAGGAGCGCTGCTCCACACTCTCTGAGGACTTGGATTCAATCCCCAACACTGCAAAAATGCGAGAAGGACATGGCAGTCCACTCCTGAAGCAATCCCAAAAAAACAATCCACCATTGGAAAACCTATTTGCTATGAGTTGGACCTGACTCGATGGCACCTAACAACACCGATACACACAGCTGGGGTGAATCTCCAAAGAATAACGGCTGAGGAGAAAAGCCAATCCCCAAAGTCATATACACTGTATGATTCCATTCCTGAAATGGCAAAACTTCAAAAATGGAGAGATTAGTGGGTTCTGGGAGTTTAATCAGGAGGTAGGGGTGAGAACAGAGTGGGTGTGGACCATAGAAGGACAGTATGAAAGACCTTTAGTGATGGAAATGTCTGTCTCCTAATGGTACCCATGACAACGTTGCAGTCCTGATAGTGCACTGTAATTTTGCAAGATGCCCCCATTGAGGGAAACTGGGTTAAAGAGTAGAGGGGTCTCTCTGTATTCTTTCTCATACATGCATGTGTATCTATATTTCAAAATAAAAAAGCCTGTTCTCATGCAGCTTAGTGAACACTGAGGTTTTCCCATTTGTCAGAACTTAGAAGGGAAGTAAGGAGGTAAGTGAAAGACTATGGATTTATTTTCCGTAAGTACCAGAAACGACCATTCATCATTCAGCATGGAAGCCTAGAGGACATATAAAGTGCTTCTGGTGGGTGAAATAGGTTTTCTGGTTCCCCATTTTAAAGATGCCTGCAGCCGTACCACTGTGGCATCCAATCCTGTCAGATCTCTGAAGCTAAGCAGGGTTGGGCCTGGTTAGTTCTTAGACGGGAGACTGCCTGGGAACACCGAGTTTATACCAGGCCATTGCTTCAACACAGCTGTGACCTTCATCACTGTGACCTGCAGCAATGATGTTCAATACGATAGCCACTAACCACACGTGGCCATTGAGCATTTGAACTATGTCCAGTCTGAACTGAAATATGATATAAAGTGTAAGCTACATACCCAATTTTAAAGACTCAGTGTTAAAAAAGAATGCAGAATACCTCATTAATATTTTCATGTTGACTTCATGTTGATCACATCTGAGATACACTGGGTCAAGAAAAAAATACTTTAGAATTAGTTTCATCTATTTTTTTTTTTTTTGACTTTTTAAAAATGTTCCTACAAAGCCGGTGGGGTAGCACCCTATGGTCCTACTGCCTGGGACATGAGGGCAGGAGCATGACAAGTTTGAGGCCAGCCTGGACTACATAGCAAGATCCGGTCTCAAAAACAAAACAAAACAAAATATTGCTATAATACGAGATGTAAAATTACATTTGTGACTCATAGTTCTATTGCATGGCACTGCTGTAGAGGTTGGGACATGGCTCTGAATTAACAATTTCAAATAACCTCCTGGCAGTCAATGAATTTTTTTAGGGCTACAAAACCAAGTAATTATAAGTTCATTAACAGACTCAAAGTGCATTTAGTTTTTAGCTATACAGTAAAGAAATGGGCTCTCAGCTGGCTCTCAACAGCCCCTAGATTGCTGAAAAACATTAAGTGTTAAATAGAAACCGAGTGTTCTAGGAAACTACAAATTTTATTTATGAAGCTGGAACTTTGCTTTAAGATCCTGGAATAGTTTAAAGACAGCTGGAAGGAGTCTCCCAGTTCAGAGAAATGAAATGTTACTTCACACTGGGGGAAAAAAGAAAGAAAGAAAGCTGGCCCAGATTTTTGTTTATGACCTGCTCACACATCTTTTTTTGCTTCTGCCAGCTCATTTATTTATGCCAGATGTGGAAAGTTTCCTGTGAAAACAGGCATATTTTTAAACAGCCCAGGCTTGTTCCACATGATACATTAACTGGCAGACAGGAGAGAGTTCTCTCCAGGGCAGAACTAAAATCTCCCTCAAAGCAGCACCTGGGCAGAGCCTGTGTGTGTGCAGGATGCTGCTCGGCCCCCCTGTGCTCTCTGCACTCTGCTCCATGGTAGGCATGGCCAGCTTGAGAAGAGAAAGGGGGAAGAAGTCATGGTCAGCACTGAGAGCAACTCCGTAGTCCCCACTTGGCAGCAGCAAGGGTGCATCCATGAGCACAAAAGGACACCCTTCCTCAGCTCCTCCCACAGTGCCGATCAGCAGCCTAACCCTTGCCTTCACCATATACTATGAGGCTCCCCTAAAACTACTCCCAGGTATGATGTCATGAAGCAGGTCATATTTTTTCCATAAGAACAATGCTGTAAGCGGCAGTGGCTCCTGCCTATAATCCCAGGGATGTGGGAGGCAGAGGCAGGAGGATGGCAGGTTTGAGGCCAGAGGCTGCCTGCATAACTTAGCGAGATCCTGTCTCAATTTAAAAACTAAAAAAAAAAAAAAAAATTAGGGGTTGGAGGGCAGCTCAGTGGCAGAGCATTTACAAAATATGTGCAAGGTCCTGGGTTCAGCTTCCCAGTACCACAAAAAAGAAAAAAGAAAAAAAAGAAAAACAAAAAACAGTATTGCAAATAAACCATATATATGCTGAATGAGCATAAAAACCCTAGAAAATATTAGCAAAAGTAACCACTGCTTATTTTTTTGCCACCTTCCTTACTGCTCCTCCCTCTTCACACTACTACTATTATTCCTAACATTCAACATGGAATAGAATTCATGAAAAGCAAACATAGCCTATAAGAACTTAGGTTAAGAAATATAAACTTTAACTCAGCTGGGCACGGTGGTGCATGCCTGTAATCCCAGCACCTGTGAGGCAGAGGCAGGAGGATCGCAAGTTTGAGACCAGAGGCAGTCTGAGTAATTTAGTGAGACACTATCTCAAAAAGTAAAAAAATGGGCTGGGGGTGCTGCTCAGTGGTACAGCACTTACAAAGCATGCAAGCGCGAGACCCTGGGTTCAACAACTAGTACCACAAAAAAAATAATAAATAAATAAATAAAATTATTTACTGCTTTGCAGTACTGGTTGAACCCAGGGTCTTCTGCATTACAGGCAAGTGCCCCACCACTGTACTATGCACCCAATCCCTTTTTATTTTTTTATTTTTAGACAGGGTCCCGCCAAGTTACACAGGCTGCCTCTTGCCTTGAACTCATAGTCCTCCCAAGTGGCTGGGCTTACAGGTGTGCACCACCACACCTGGCTCAAAACATAAATTTTATAAGATGGTCATAAATGTACTTTGCAAGGAGATCAGTGTACTAAAATATACTTGTCCAGCAAACACAAAGACAATACTATCAAGACAAGTTTGACTTAATAGAAACATGTTGGCAGTTATGTTGTTAGTAACTGTGAATATTAAATATTTAATAATAGTTTTGCTTTCTTAAAAATTCCATGGGCTGCTCAGGGGATGCTTTGGCTGTCTCATTTTCTGTAAAAAGCTTTCCAAGAGAGTCTGAAATGATACCTTTCTCCCCTGTTGATACATATTTACTAACTTTGATTATATTGCCTAGATCTAACTACATTATAGCGCTTTGTAAATCAGGGATTCTGTAGTATATAATTTGTAGATGAAAGTTAAAAAAGTCATGAATATTCCACCGATTGTTATTCCCATTTCAACATGCATTTCTCCAGTAAGAGGAAACTTGCTTTCTCCTGAAGTGGTCCATTGCGTTTTTAAATCTCTCTACAACAGCCAAAATATTCTTCTCTTCACTGAGCTTTGGGCTATTTTCCTATATTTTTACACTTTGTTTGTTAGGTGAGTCAGGTCTGACTCATAGCAACCCTCATTGGATTTTCAATGGCAGATTGTTTCAGGATTGTTTTGGGAGTGGGCTGCCAGGTCCTTCTCTCATTTTTGTGGTGCTGGGGATCGAACCCAGGCCCAGAGCATGCAGAGTAAGCACTCTACCAACTGAGCTAACCCCTAGCTGTCCATTTTTACACTTATCTGTCCGAATTTCTTTCAGAAAACCAAAGGGCAAGGCAAGCCTCTCTTTCTACGACAGCCTCTACCTGTCGACAGAGAGCTCTAACGTCCCCGGTCCTCTAGAGAACAAGGGACTGAGGAAGCGGAGGCGATTGTCCACACTGTGTGCAGAGATGCTGCAGCCTGTCAGGAGCTAATCCTTCACAAAGATAAATCTGAGTACTTCTCATCAAATACAGGGCATAAGTGTGCTGTATGGAAAAGAGTCACCTTGCTCGTGCAGAGGAAATCTCTCTCACCACTGACGTAGTTTGTTCAAGGTTAGTGTAGTGTCCCAGGCTACAATAAATTCAAATAAGTAATCATCTCACATGTTCATACAGCTTCTTCTTAAAGGCTTCCCTCTGCCCTGCACGTTCACACATGACCTGCAAAGCGCGTTCTGCTAAACCCACTGCTCTCATACAGTGGTGGATTCTGCCAGGTCCCAGACGGCCTTGCGCAATTTCAAACCCCCTGCCTTCACCTGTGAGAAAGAAGAGAGATCGTGAAAATGGTCCAATTCATCCCTTTTGTTATTTACACAAAACCTGGGAAAGGATGAGCTGCCTTCAATAAATATGCCTTCTGCTGAGAAAAGAGTCAACAATACAATGAGGTTCCTTATGCATTTATGGGGCTTTTGATTTCCATGTTTCTTAAAGTACCACCAATAAAGATTTCAATCAAACTTAAGAACTGTTTCTTGAGTAAAGCATAAGCTATTTTTTTAGTACTAAAGTGGTTTAAAAAAGCAGATAAGCTACAGTCTCTACCCTAGGAATTTAGCACCCACAAGAGGGACAAGGATAACAGCTATAGAATAGGACAAAGAAAGGCAAGGGAGGAAGAGACTGTTTGCCACTGTGACCTCAGAGCCTGGCAGGTGTCGGGGGATTTTTGAAGAGATGGGATGAGACACACAGCAACACTGCTGAAAGGCACGGGGAGGGGGGCGGTTTGGGGTATACGTTGAAGGCTGGGTGGGATTCCAGAAAGCAGGAGGATGGAGCCATCCCAGGCCAACTGTGTTTATCCTTCTACCTTATATATAAGACTTGAATTCAGAAAGTATAGAGGGTTTTAAAAATCAAGTAGAAGCCGGTTGTGGTGGCTCATACCTTTAATCCCAGCCACTCCGGAGGCAGAGGCAGGAGGATCCTAGGTTTGAGGCCAGAGGTGGCCTGCATAACTTAGGGAGACCCTGTCTCAAAAGACAAAGTCAAAAAAAAAAACAAAACAAAAACAAAAACAAAAAAACAGTAAACAATGGGCTGAGGGCTCAGTGGTTGAGCCCTTGCAAAAAAAACATGCGCGAGGAATGGGGCAACGCACCAGTACTGCAAAACACAAACAAAAAACCCCAGCAAGTAGAAGCCTAAAAATCATGTCTTGGGAAAAAATGTGTTGCTCTGAATTAAACAGTATTTGTATTCAGCTATGTTTTCAATAGATGTAAGATACCAAACCACATCTAACATTTAAATAAAATCTTATTGTTCCATGTAAGAAAATCCACAAAATGGAAAATTTTTCCTGAATATATGAGAGTAAATAACAGGAGAAAGTATCAAGATTAAGGCAACGGCTTCTCTTTTCCAGATTTAGACCTGAGAATATTAATATTCAACACTAGAGAATAATTTTTCCAAACTTATCTCACCTAATATTATATTGGTGGCAGGAACTCGCACTTGGTTAAAATGGATCTCCATATGTCCTCCGTGTAATTCATCTATAAAGTGAAAAGTAGAATTTTAAAGAGAAAAAAGTACCATAAATAACTAATCTGCTAAAGTATAATTACTGAAGAAAGTAAGATTTAAAAGGCCCACACATCATGGACATTCCCAGGCAGATCTCAGTCCTGAGCCCTTGTACCCAGCACTCCAGAAAATTCATCATCAACTGTTCAGATTAGAGGAGAATTTCACAGTTATTTATCCAGAGGTTTCTTTTTGTGTGTGTGTGTGGTACTGGGGGTTGATCCTGGGGCCTCGTGCTTGCATGTTTTGCAAGTGCTGGACCACTGAGCTGCACCCCCAGGCCTTTTTTTTTTTTTCCTTTACTTTCTGAGACAGGGTCTCACTAAGTTATGCAGACTTCCTCTGGTCTCAAACTTGCAATCCTCCTGGCTCCACCTCCCAATCCTCTGGTATTACAGGTGTGCGCTATCACACCCAGCTATCCAGAGGTTTCTTAGTTCATTCTCTGAAGCTGTGGAGCTATGGAATGGAGGCCTGCGCTCCACAGCTCTAACAAGGCTTTTATAATTTTTATAATTTTATATATATATATATATATATATATATATATATATATATATATGTATATATATATGTGTGTGTGTGTATATATATATATATATATATATATATATATTTATTTATTTATATATATTTATATAGGCTGGGGTTTAGCTCAGTTGGTATAGTGCTGCTCTGCATGCTCTGAAGCCCTGGGTTTAATCCTTAGCACCACAAAAACGGGAGAAGGACCTGGCAGCCCACTCTTGAAACAATCTGCATTGAAACTCTATGAGCAGCAGAGAAGCACTGACATAGTGCCAGGCATGGCACAGAGTCGAGAAGTGTTTTATTCTGTTGTACATAGGGTGGCTATGGGTCAGACCTGACTTGGAGGCACCTAGCATACATATGTATGTTGTTGTTAGGTGCCGTTGAGTCAGGTCCATGTCCTTCTCCCATTTTGGAGATTGAACCCAGGTCTTCAGAGAGTACACAGCAATGCTCTACCCACTGAGCTAAACCCCAGCCTATACATAGACATATGAGATTCCAAAGGAAGCTTTGCTTGGGGAAAAAAGATTCAGTGTCTGACAAATGGAAAGTGAGCAACGCCACGCACGCTTCTGGTTTTATCATTGTGGAAGTCACTGTCTGGAGATGCGAAGGGCCTGCTGGAGGGGACACACTCAGCGTCAGTGGACGGGATCCTCCTTCAGCAGGCACTCACAGCCCACACCGGTCCCACTGTATGTGTGGTCCCAAGAGAATACAGGCACTTGGTTGCCAAGATGAGAGGGGACCACGCCCACACTCTAGCCTTGGCTCCCCTGTCCTCCCCACCCAGTTCTGGAGATAATCTCATGCTCACTCCACGCCCGCTTCCCGTCAGGGTGGGATGAATAATCAGCCTTCTCCACACTGGTTCTTCTGGCCTTGGACATGGGCAGCAGGAGAGAGGCTGGTGAGTTTTCCATTCTGAAACCTCAGAGGTAGGCTCTGCAGCAGAGGGCATTTGCACTTACCCTATATTTTAAATTAAATTTTGTAATTTTTCAGGCTGCTGTTATGCAACCCAACAACTTCCTTTTTTTCCCTAGGGGCAGAGGCACTGAGACAGGCCCTCATTCCTGGACCTTGCTATGTCACCCCGGCTGGTCTTGAGCTCATGGTCCTCCTGCCTCAGTCTCCTGAGTACAGGGATTATGGCTGTGCCACCACACCCAGAAGCAACCCAGCAGCTTCCTAGGTGCTGTTTGCTCCAGAAAGTGAGGCAGGATGCTGCCCGGCCTCTTCGAATCTGCCTGCTCCTGCCCTCTGAAAGCAGATGAAGAGAGCTGTCAGGACCAACAGGGAATGGTAAGGCTATACCACATGCAGCGGAACAGTGTGGAGTCCTTTCAGTACTGCCAGTTCCTGCCTTCCTGCTTGCTAATGCGTGGACATGCTTAGCAAGTACTTACCCAGGTAGCCGAAAACTGACAAAGGTCTTATCCTCTCTACTCCAGGTGTGTCCATGGGAACAAGAATCATACTGTGTTGTTTGTATCTAGTCAGAAGGGAAACAGGGTCAGGCAAAGTTTGCTAAGGGGGAAAATGAAACAGATGTCAGGTGAGGTTGAAACTGTCTTGTTGTTACACTGTAATCACATAAGCAACAGGGACAGGAGCAGGAACCCAGTAAAGGATATCCACCCAGCACAGTCCCAGGGCAGGCTGGGATCTGGTTTGAAGAAAAAGCTACTTGAGGCTTCTCATGGCTCGGTGATGGTAACTGGGAACTAATATGCAAAACTAAACATCTCGAGAGTATTACCTTTGAGCTACGCGTCTGATCACTTCATATGACAGACAATTCTGAAAAGTTTTATTTCTAATTACCTGATCCAAACAGCTCTGATGATTCAACAACTATTTTTTCTTGGAGTGGGGAGAGAGGGTGGGGCTTTTCTGGAGACAGGCTCTCACTACGCAGCCCAGACTGGCCTTGACCGTGCAATCCTCCTGCCTCCACCACTTCTACCTCCCACGTGCACCACCAGGCCTGCACCAACACTTTCTAATGCCAGAAATCCCACCGTGAAGAGTGGTCAGCAGCTCTCCCCAAAATGCTTTCCAGGTATATCCTCTAGCGAAATACTTGTATATTTTACAGTATTATGATCTGTGGGCCCACTTGGTGCATTTCAAGTAAATTAAACAGACAGACTGACTCTTCTTCTTGCATAGATTTGGCAATCGCAATTGCTTATTACCTGGATACCGATGCGCTTTTAGTTCTCCCCAGAACAACTGCAATTTTGCACTTGGGATTCCCAGCTCCTAAAACCAGAGGGAAATGAGCAGAATACATTAAAAATGGAAATTTCTTATTTCACATTTCACCCCAAAGAGTCTAATCCTTCCAAGTTTATTGCTGGCAAAAAACAAATAGGGAGAACAATCTCTGATTCATTACAGCTTTTTACAACACTCTGTGTCACTCAAGAAAAATGGTTAGGCAAGACTGGACTCCACTGATGAAAGCTGCTACAGGAAATAATCAGAAGTCCAAGAAGCATGGAACAGCTGTGACCTGGAAGACAAAACAATGGCTCTCCCATTCACCACACCCCTTCAGACCTCAGCATGTGCGCAAGGCTGTGAGATTTCATGTCTAGTACAGCATTTTATCCGCCACCTGTCTTTCAGCTGGTCATGCTGTGGGGACTCGTGTTCCTGTGATGCTGAAAGCTATGCTACCGGTATTTCACATACCAGCAGGACCCTTGGTGGACAGGTTTCAGCTGAGCTTCCAGACACAGACTAGGGAGAAGGACCTGGAAGCCCACTTCCGAAACAATTAGCCATTGAAAACCCTATGGATAACAGAGAAGCACTGTCAGATATAGTTTCAGGAAAAGAGTCCCCTAGGCTGGAAAGCATGCAAGGGATGACTGGGGAAGAGATGCCTTGTCAAAGTCTGGAAACCTCACAACGAACATGAGCCGTGCCCAGAGGAGAGAACTGCTTTACTTCTGTAGATTGAGAAGGTACTGGGTAAAGGACATAGTGGAGAAGCAAAGCAGTACAAGGGGAATGACAACTAGTCAAGAAAGAGAGACCAAGGCAAGCAGAGGAAAGGAGAAGAGAGTATAACACTGAAGAGCGAAGTGGGAGGGAAGTGGTCTGCTCTAAACACTCACACTCACATTTGAAACTTTGAACCTCTTTTTGGTTAAACAGAAGAAACAAATGAAACAGAATGTACCTCTATAGTTGTTGTAGTGTTTGCAATGCAACAGCGTCGTCCAGTAGGGTCTAGCTCATAGCAACCCTATGTGCAACAGAACGAAACACTCCCTGACACTGTGCCATGAGCATGCTCTTTTTTATGTTTAAGCCCACTGTTGCAGCCACTGCGTCAATCCATCTATTTGAGGGTCTTCTTTTTCTTCATTGACCTGCCACTCTCCCTAACAGATTTGATGCATTAGATCTTAATGATTAAAGACTAGGCAAGTTGTGTTGTGATATCAAAGATATAATCCATGAGGAAAGCAAAAGGTTATTAAAAAGACAAGGAAAAAACAAAAGACCAAATTACATGTCAAAAGAGACTCTGAAACTTGCCCTTTAATGTCGGGTACCTAAAGGAAAACAAAGACATAACAAAGTTAAAGAACTAAACAGGAGATTTCAAAGGGCAGCTCAAGAAGACAAAATCAAATATTATGACATGTTGCAAAGAGGTGGAGATAGAAGAACGAAAGGGAAGAACAGTCTTTTTTCTGAAGCTTAAAGAATCGAAGAAACAATTCAAGCCTTGAGTAGCAATAGTGAAGGATTCTACAGGAAAAATATTAAATGATGCAAGAAACATCAAAAGAAGATGGAAGGACCACACAGAGTCATTATACCAAAAGACTTGGTAGATGATCAATCATTTCAAGAGGTTGTATACGATCAAGAACCAATGGTACTGAAGGAAGAAGTGGAAGCTGCCTTGAAGGAATTGGTGAAACACAGGCTCCAGAAATGGATAAAATACCAACTGAGATGTTTCAACAAACAGATACAGCACTGGAGGTGTTCACTTTTCTATACCAAGTGATTTGGAAAACAGCTACCTAGCTAACTGACTGGAAGAGATCCATATTTATGCCTATTCCCAAGAAAGGGGATCCAACTGAATGCAGAACCAAACAATATCATTAATATCACATGCAAGTAAAATTTTGCTAAAGATCAATCTGAGGAAATACTAAACAGATTACTATACAATGGAAACAACCTAGAATTTCCTAAAGTTCAAAATGGAAACTGAAGTGGTAGCTTATATAAAAACAGCTTAAAGAGATTAAAAATGATAGAAATATGTGCTTGCCTCCCATTGCTCTTGAGATTCCCACTGAAATAAAAACATAAAAGTACAACGAAGGCATAATTATAACAGAAAAGTAGAGGAGGTGAAGCACAGGATTGGGGGTGTTGGTGGCAGCAAGAGATGAGAGATTTCAATAACCACCTGGGAAACATGTAGAGGCAAATGGACCAATTAAATGAGCAGAGAACTCAGTGTGCAGAAAATGATGTAAGGGAGAGAGTTCTGGCCTCAGTCGGAAAGCATGAGGTAGGATTGAGGCTATAAAAGAGTGACTAATCAGAGATTTGTTAAGTAGGGAAATGGAGCAGTCACCCTTCTCATAGGTGAGTATCTGACATGTAGACAGAAGGTGAAAGGTATACAGAGTTTTATAAAGAAACTGAATAAAGTCATTCTGATACTGGGGAGGCTGTGGCCTCAAAGACGGCTTCCCATCATTGCTGTTGTTATTGTTTGTTGCTGCAGAGTTGGCTCTGATTCATAGCGATGCTCATAGGGTTTTCAACGGCTGTTTCAGTATTGTTTTGGGGAGTGGATTGCCATGTCCTCCTCCTATTTTTGTGGTGCTGGGGATCAAACCCAGGTCCTCAGAGGGTGCAGAGCAGCGCTCTACCCACTGAGCTAAGCCCTAGTCCATGGCTTCCCATCAGCTGACCTTAAAGGGAATCCCAGCCCTGCTCGACCAACAGTTTTCTTACAGAATTTCTACTGAGGAAAGAAATGTGGCTGCAAAAGAATTTCATGTTAATGACAGAGGAAACCTAATCATTCCGTCTCCTTTCTTCTTAAGTCTAAAGAGAAAGCTACGGGTCTATTGTACGTGAGGGGAATCTGCAGCATTCAAGAGCATGAACAGCTAAGATGAACTAGAAAACGGGCCACAAAGAAATGAAATAAAACACGAAACATAGAATCTAAAAGCAAACCAGAAACAACAAAACTGCGCTAAATGAAATAAGAATTCTAGTTAACGCAGTACAAGAGATCCAAATATACTGTAGTCATAAAACCAGAAGAGAATGCTGCCTGCCAAACAGAACACAAAAGCTTTTGGAGATTAGCATACGATTGCTAAAACATAAAGTTTAATAGAAGCCCTAAAAAAATTAAGAAAATTTCCAAGAAGTAGAAGAAAAAGTCAAAGATTGAAAATAAGAGAGCAAAGATAAGAGCCACAGCCAAACACGAAGTACAACATCAGAGTAAAAAGGGTATAAGAAAGAAAAACCAAAAATTGATAGGGAGAATTTATCAAAGAAACAGGACATTTTTCTTTTCTGTTTTCTTTTCTTTTTCTTGTGGTACTTGGGGGTGGAAGCCAGGGTGGCTGGGACCCCTAGCCCATTTATTATTTTTCTATTTTGATCAGGGTGTTGGTAAGTTATGCAGGCTGCCTTGGGCCTCAAATTTGGTGATCCTCCAGCTTCTGCCTCCTGAGTTGCTGGGATGACAGACATGTGCCACTGCACCCAGCACCAGAAGAAAATTTTCTAAAAGTAAACAACCATGAAAACAAAACAAACAACAACCAAAAACATTTTTCAGATTGAAAGAGCCAGTGACTGGCAAGAAGAAACTATCAGATATGTGTTTGTGACATTTCAAAACAGCAATGATAAAGTGACAATCCTAAGAGGTTTCAGAGAGAATGCGCCAAGCCACCCTGGAGCGCGTGGGGACTGGACTGGTGTCCAGACTTTTCATCAGCCATAAAGGATGCCCGATGAAAATGAACACTTCAACCTTGAACTCTCTTCTTATCCAAACTGTCAACTTCTCGGAAAGCCGAATACACATTCAAACAGGCACATCTGAGAGTTTACCTACGATGTACTTTTCTCTCAAAGAGTTATGAGTGCATGCAGACAAAATAAGGGAATAAATCAAGAAAAAGGAGGCACTAATATCCAAAAAGCCTGCAGCCATAGCCCTGTGGCATCCAATCCTGTCAGATCTTGGAAGCTAAGCAGGGTCAGGCCTGGTTAGTCCTTGGATGGGAGACCACCTGAGAACACCAGATTCTGTAGGCTTGGGAGAAGGACCTGGCAACCCACTCCCCAAAATTAATCCACCATTGAAAACCCTAAGACTAGAAGAGAAGCACTGACAATAGTGTTTCGCCTACACAGTGTCGCTATGAGTCAGATACCAACTCAATGGCACCTAACAACAACAACAATATCCAAAAGACCATGGAAATCACAGATAAATTACATTAAAATATTTCTAAATAATCAGTCCATACTGGGCAAGAAAGACTGAAGTCATCAGTAGATGGCTTCCAGAAGAGGAACTCTCTAGAATAAAGGTCCATGTGTGTAAGGAGCCAGAGATCAATAAAAAACAAATAATGCAACTTGTAAAAAATGGCAATGGGAAACTCCAGGAAAATATTTTTAAAAGTACAAGCAAACTGTGATCAAAATATAAAACAAACTAACATGAAATGAATTTAAGTAATGTTGTTGTTGGTGGTAGTGCCATCAAGTTGGTGTTCAACTGATAATGACCCTATGTACAACAGGCAAAACAGTATTGTTATTGCTTCTCTGCTATTCTTAGGGTTTTCCATGGTTGATTGTGTTCTGGGAGTGGGTTGCTGGGTTCTTCCCCCAAGCCTACTGCACCTGTTGTTCCCAGGAGTCCTCACATCCAAGTATTAACCAGTTCTGACCTTGCTTAGCTTCCCAGATGTGATGGGGTCAGATGCCACAGTGGTACGGCTGCAGGCTTAAGTAATACAGAGAGTATAAAAGCTATTGTAATTAACCTTGATTCTGGAATAATTTCTTAGAACAGCTGGGTGATTTATATTGCATCAGCCAAGGAAGGACATAGAATGCAGCATGATTACTTAGACGAGTTCTGGACGGTACTTTCAGAGTTCCATGAGTAAGTACTGTGGGTTGGTTTTCCAAGTTAAGAGGCATCTTGTGGTCAACCATGAGGTGGTTGCAAGACAGAACCTCAATGTTAGTAATCCTAACAATGTAAAGCAGAAGCTGCACATGATACAAGGCACAGAAGGGAAGGAAGTGATAAAAGTAGAGAAAGGGGTAAAAGCACTCACACCGCTATAACATGGAGCTTGAGGAGATGCTGTCAAGTGAGGATGCAGAAAGAGATTGGAAAAGCAAAACAATTTAAACACCAAAAACTCAGAATGATAAATATCTACACCAGGAAAGGGCAGAGAATGACAATGCAAACGAGCTGACCTGTCAGTGTGCACTCGGGAGCACCAGTGACGATGTCTAAAATGAACACACTGGGCGTGACAACACAGCATGTTACCTACATGGTTCTAGGGCTAATGTTCTCTAGGGTATGACCTTGGCCTCTGGAGATACAGGAAACTGTGCTTTTAGATTCTAACTCGTGTTACAATTTCTAACTAGACAATAATAACAACTTTTCAAATACTAAAGAAAGAAGCTGGCCTGCCATCTTGTAAACAAATCTGTAGATCCCAATAAGGAGAAGCCAAGGGACTTCCTGAGTGAACTCCCATTATGTCTTCTTTATTTTTCTCTCCCAATTTCCTTTCAATCTGAGCGTTTAGTATGCAGGCTGTGGAGTCATTTCCTGCATACAGTGGGGCATTTCCCACTTCTGGTGATAACGAGGACTTCCAGAAACCCTACATCATAAAACACTCAGGCTGATAAAAACAATGAAAACCACTTAAAATAGGTTTCACCTGGGAAAGGGAGGGAAGAGAAAGAAGGCAGTGGGCCTAAAATTGGTGGCTCTGCTCATCCCCAGGCTGGTGGCAGAACAAGGACACACCCGAACAGACTCAGACCTCGAATCGCAGCACCAGTTTCCCCACAGCACAGCCACCAGAACTGTATGAACACGCATCCACAGATACCTATCTATGATCTCATCTGTGATTAGACAGGGGAGGCCTTCTAGCTGAGAAAGGAAATTTAAAAAATAAAATCAGACAACAGATGTCATACTGTAACCAGATAACAAGTACGTCCAGCGCATCTCTCCCAGTTTTTCCCCATGCATGACTTATTGTCTATGTTATGTATGAGACAGAGATGAGAACCATTCTCTCCACCATTTTGGGTATGTACAACATAATCTTATTACTAAATCCAGTGGTTTCAAATAAAGTAAAGTAGGAAACTATTAAATTGAAAAGGAATAAATGTTTTTCATTAAAAGATATAAGCATTTTCATAAATAGAAGTAAGAAAAACTGTAATGTTCTGGTAGAAGACTTTACCACGCCTTGAAAAGTCAGCCATATTTGTACTGACATTACACAATGAAGGCCCTTCGTTCACTTATTTTATATCAACCAATCCTACAGCTTGAATATGGGATGTCCCTGAAGGCCCATGGGTTAAAGGCTGGGTCCCCGGGGTGGTACTATTGGGAGGTGGTGGAAACTTTAGGCAGGGAGGCCTGGTGGGAGGACCTTGGGTCACTGGGGGTGTGTCCTCACAGGGGACTGTGGGACCCAGCCCCTTCCACTTCCTCTTTTGTCTCCTGGCCGTGAGGTGAGAAGTTTTCTGTGCCACACACTTTCCACTAGTGCCATCCAGTACGCACACCAGGGGTCTAAAAGCAAAAGGTCCATTTGAACATGAACTGGAACCTCTAAAGCCATAAGTGAAAAGAAACCTTTCTACCTTTTAAGTTAATTATCTCAGGAGTTTTGTTACAGGGATGGAAAGCTGCCCAACAAAACCAACAGTAAAAAGCAGTTTTAAAATTCTAGACTTTGCTCTTTTAAATGGCTATCTCTCTCCATCTTTCATTGTGGCTCTTAGTCTGAATTCCTTATCTGAAAATACTCAGCTGGGAGAAATTTTTCTTTTACTCTCGATTGGTTCTGATGGTGTAATAATACACAATCATGCTTTGATTATTAGAAATCACAGAGGAAGATGCCTGGAGAATGGCTCAATTTAATTTTTTTTCTCTTTCATTTTTTATCTTGAGGCAGGGTCTTGCTAAGTTACGCAGACTGCCTCTGGCCTCAAACTTGTGATCATGTTGCCTCTGTTTCTCCAGTCACTGGGATTATAGGCATGTGCCACTGCACCTGGCTTCAATTTAAATTTTTCCCTGACATTTTTCCACTTGGAGCTGTCTTTGAGGTTGTAGGGAGCCTTGCCCAGCACCTAGAGGCCTCCAGGTTGAAGGGCAGAGTCTACTTGCTGCCCATTGTCAGATCAGGACAAAAGGACATGATTTGGGGTTCATTTTCTTTCTCTGCCTTCCATCCTGGCACTCAATAACATTTTGCGTAAATTTCTAAGCTCTCACTGATTGTAGAAAACCAGAAGCTGAAGGCTTCAAGCATACAATCTTCTCTACCACACCCTGAACTCTGGTCCAAAGGCCTCTTTCCAATTCTCAGAATACACAAATGTCTGTAATATTTCATAATACTATTCTTGCTCTGTTCTATCATGAAAAAAAATGCTCCCACATCCTTATATAAATGCCTGCTAGATTTCAGCTACCAGGTCAATTTTGAAGAAATGCAAAAAAAACAAGACAAGTAATTCTTTGATTCTGCCTTGCTCAGTGTGCCAGGGAGAACATGTCATATTCTAAAAAAGGAAACACCTAACATGGCCGTTTTTGTGATGGTTAGGTAGAGGAATAAGGGTGAATGCATACTTTATAAAAGTTAAAATATTTAACTTAACCTTGAAGTTTGGAAAAATGAGAAGAAAGCCTTGACAAATATATCATCTCCTCTTAGCGCCAAGTGGGACTTGGCAGGTGCAGCAGCTGAAACGCCCTTTTATTAGAGAGAATTTTTGCTCTTTTATGTCATTTTAGTTAATGAATAGGAAACAAAATGTCAGAAATGGAATATATGAAGGAAACATGAATAGTCCAGAGAACATTTCAACACATCTGTCATGTTTCAGGCTTTCGTGAATGAAAACAGATGGCACAGATAAAATATTTTTGTTTTTAATACAGACTGGGATATTCCAAGACTATTTCAAGAGCCAGCATTATATCAGGTTGAAAATTTATCTTCTGGATTTTGACTCATGGATTTCAAATTCTTAGGCTCTTAAAACCGCACAAACACCCAAAATCATTTTCTAATGAAATGGAGGGTACAAGTAGAGAAGAAACATCCTCAGGGCATATGGATGTTCTCTGGAACAATAAAGAAAGTGATACAAACAAGTTACATACTCTAACACCCAGCCACCTGCAAAGTCTCAAAGCTGTTTTTTTGTACAAAGGTTGAATTTCTGAGCTAAAATCCTTAAGCTTCCTTTGGTTTCTGCTCCAATATTAACAATTCTAAATGGAATAAAAACCATTATGACTTAAGTACCATTTTACAATAAGATTCCCACTTGTAAAAAAATTTATCACACAATTCCACAGTTATGGGGAAACAACAATTCCATATGTTCCCCCATGTATTATTTTTAATTGGGGGAAACATCCTTTGGCTTTCACTGAATCCATCTTTGGAATCTTTATAGCTAAATGATAAGCGCTCAATAAATGTTACATGATACTGCAGTTGCTGCTGCATTACAGAATACGGCCAGATCAAAAAACATTCTAAATAGATAATGAGTTGAATTTTTTTAAACATTTTACATAATCAATCCATAAAAACTAGATAACAATATTTATCAAATTTCTGGATTGCAGTTTTATACTTTAAAAACTAAACACAACAGCAAAAGAAAAAGGTCAATTGGTTTGTCAACATAAAACTGTTGTACATTAAAAAATAAAATTAAAAAGCAAAAAAATGGAAAAATATTTAAACATTTATGACAAAATATTTATAATACATCCTAACATATGAGAAATACCTAAAAGTTGGTAAAGATGAGAAGAGAACAAATTCACAAAAAGAGGAAGCAAGAATTAAAGAGAGTTTAAATGTTTAACTTTACCACCCATCACAACAAATACAGAATAAAGCAATCATGGAAGGTCATTTTATCTATTCACTGGCAAAGATAATATTCCACAGGAACTTATTGCCCAGTATTTCACATGTAGCTGGCAAGGACACGGTAAAGTGTACTGAATATGCTACAAGTCATTTAGAAAGAAAAGTGTTACTAAAATACATTCTATTGTCAATAATGAAATAGGTGCTTCCATACATTTTAATGAAATAGGTACTTCCATACATTGTTGGTAGAACAAAGTAACACCACTCCTGTGGAGGACATTTTGCAACATCCATCCATGTTATAAATCCATTCAGTCTTTCACTCATCAATCCACTTTCTATGATTTGTCCTAAAAATATGCCTGTTCTTATATGAAATGACAGGTACAAAAGATTATTCACTATATTAGTATTATCTGTATTTGCAAAGAACTAGGCATTAAACCAATAGGAGACTGTTGAAATATACTGTGGTCTGTGCACATAACAGATGTCTTCCAAAACACAAAGAAACTTCATGTCCACTGATATGAAAGGACTCTAGGATTATTATTCAGTGTCAATAGTAAGAACACTTTCTTTGGTATAAGAAAAATGGATAATTATACTTTTTCATATTCTTTGAAATTCCTGAGATTAGATTAAGTTCATTTTCCCTCCACCCCTACAGAGATGTTCTCCATGATATTCTTTATAATGATGAAATACTGAAAACAATCTAAAAGTTCTGTGATAGCAGAATAGTACAGCAAATTATGATAATCCATGTAATAAAATATTATGTCTTACTGAAAATGTCATTTGCAGTGAGCTTGGAATAACTTATGCATTTTGCTTATGTAAAAATGTGACATAAAATTTCATATGCAATATGAACCCAATGTATAATCTGGACACTAAAGAGAAACCATTAGGTTATATAAATAATGCTTGATCTCTAGCTCCATATCAATGATATTCTCAGTCATAATATATAATTGGGTCAAACATCTATCACTGAGCAAAAGAACACTACAAGAGGAGATGAGAAACAACGGATGTGGGGAGAAAGATTCTTTTGGAACAAGTCATACTGCTATGTTAAGGCTGGAAATCATTTTGATCTTCCATTTACAGAAAATTAGAATTATAATGACTCTGTTCTTAGGGATACAAGACAAAAGGGAAGGAGGTGTGCTGAAGGGGGGCGGAGGGTACTCAAGAAACATCAAATACAGCTGGGTACCATGTTGCACACCTATAATCCCAGGGACTCAGGAGGCTGAGGCAGGAGCATAGTGAGTTTGAAGATAGAGGCAGCTTGTGCAACTTAGTGAGACCCTGTCTCAAAAAGTAAAAATGGGGCTGGGGGTAAAGTTCAGTGGTAGAGCACTTGCCCAGCATTCATGAGGTCGTGGGTTCAAGCCCCTAGTACTGAAAGAGGAAGTAAGGAAGGAAAGAAAGAGGGGAGGAAGGAAGGGTGTTGGGGATTGAAGCTGGGTCCTCAGAGTGCGCAGCAGTGCCCTACAGGATAAATGCTACAGGTCAGGTGGACTGGGAGAGCAGTTGCACAAAGTGTTTTAGGCATAGCAGCCAGGACCCCAGAATGAGCAGGTGGTGAGAAAAGACTTGCAAGAGATAAAGAGTAAGCTTGGCAAATAGCGGGAGAAAGCACCCTCCAGATGAACAGCAGAGCTAGCACCAAAGCACTGACCAGAATTGTGCCTGGCATGTTCTGAAATAGCAAGGCGACGGATGTGGCAGGCAGAGGAGCGAGCACTAGGAAATGAAGTCAAAGAGGCAGCGAGGGGTAGAAAAGGCAGCCTGTGGGATCCTGTTGCAAGCTGCCGTAAGAATATAGTGGAAGGTTGGTTGTTCACCTCCTCCAGCCCCAATGTACAGATGATCGAGAGGAAGAGAGGGAAGACAAGGGGAAAGACCACAGTCCAGCCAAGGCAGGGAGAACATTAAGTGCAGCACCTTCTAGAAGGCAGCAAGAGCTTAGAAGAATGATTGGCTGCGGTGAAGAAGCAATGCTTCTTTTGTGAAAACCATGCTGGAGCTTGCGCAGAAGCGTTTATTACACTCATTTCTTGGCAACCTTGCATTCAGTGGCTTTTCTTTGGTGGCCTGAAATTGACCAGGGTGAGAATATTTCCATATTGGAAAATGGAAAAGGTCACAAATCCAGGTGGAGCTGGGTTAACTGCCTGCAGATGAGCTTCCTGAAAGAGTGGAGGCCACATAGGAGGAGAAGCTGGCTGTGCCCTCTGACATCCACTGAGGGAAAGTAAAGGAAGAGGAAGGCAAACCCCAGTGCCTCTCTTTTGTGTGCATCAGCGAGAAGACCAGACCCAGCACTGGAGGGAAAAAGGCTTGGGTCTAAAATAACTTCTGCAGGTGGACACGGAGCCTGGCCCTGCATGAGAAAATAAGCAGGCAACTGCCATGCAAATGTCCAGGGAGTGAGGTTTAAATAGACCATGAGGGCCAATACACATACATTTCTCTTCTTTCTCTAACTTTTTCTGCCAGCATGAGAAAATACACAGTCTCAGACAAAAGTATTTTTTAGGTTTGTATTCAGTTCGTTAACAAAAAAGTTACAAGAAAGCAAGAGAGTTTAATGTCATAGAGAAAGGCACACTTTGGACAGAGCAAAAGTATAATGAAGGCAGGAGTCTAGTAATTTAAGAAAAATACTAATGATGGGGCATAAATAAGTTCTACTATACATGCCTAATGCTTACTCATAATATAGTCTGATAATTTACTCTTTAAAAAGATCATTTTCCTGATGAAAGTCATGTTTTTTTTGTTTTGTTTTGTTTTCTTTTCTTTTCTAGACTAACTTTCCAGAGTACTTCTCTAGGTCTCCAGCAAGTGCTGGCTGGCTGCTGGGTGCTCTTGTTGCTTCTCCTTGGGGCTCCGCAGTGAGCAGTCTCTTGTTCCCTTCAGCTGAGGGGAAACTTTGAAAGGTCTGCAGTTTGGGAAATGAAGTGGAATTCTTTCAATTTTGTATCCTGGGACACTGGAAGAATTTGGACCTGACTTCACTGGATGATTTTACTTAAAGGATCAAGTGCTCATGGGGTTAAATTTCAGGAAAGCTTTCTTGGATACACGACAAATGCGGATGTAAAACGAAAACAAAAGTAATGTGAGTTAGAGAAGTCCTCTGATTTCACTCTCTGCACTCAAGACTGCTCCCCTCAGCCGACCTAAACAGGTGGGTTCCTTATTCCTTTTCTCACTCTGACCTGAATAAGGTTTTTTTTTAAAGTCCAAAGATTTTCTATTTTTCCCTATATAGGAGACTTGATACATAAAAGTTTAAATATTTACATGTACAAAAAGGGCTATTTAAAAATAGATGTACACTTTAACCTTACAATGAGAATCTGAATATAGCAAGAAGTAAAAGTTATTTTCAATACTATAATTTATTTGTAAAAGTTTGTCAGTGAGAAAATAGGTTTTGCTGTACAATTTTCCTTTCTTTTATAAATATTTTTGTTCTTATAATAATTATAAAAATATTTACTCATTGTAAGATTGGCCCTTACTCTAAAATACCCTTCCTTAACATATTATTTGGCTGTATTATCATTTATTCTCAAGTTGAAGATTTCTGTGATGACAGAGAAGGAAAGAACAAAGTTAATATTGTGTTAATAATTAATGCATACAAATGAAGACCAGACTAGAACTCTTCAAAGAAACTTAAAAATAGTCATGTTAAATGGTTAGCACTTAGTTCTACATAATAAAACCAGTTTTTCTATGTGGAATCTTTCCTCAAGGGGTCCATCTTTACTTTGCTTTATTCATTCAAAAAGGGTTAGCAAGTTTAAGATTTTTCTTTTGAAACTGAATCATAAATTACCACACTGTCTGGAAAATATTAAATTCATGACTGACTCTGTAAGATTATTTAAGGTTTCTCAAAGGGTAAAAATAACCAAAGGTAGATAGGAAAGACTAAGGAAAAAAAGTAAAACTCAGTCGTATAATAAAAACATTACAAGTCCTTAGCTGTACATTTTTGTGAATTCTCTGCAGGCTTATCTTTTAGTACTGTGAGGTGCTACGAGCCTAGATAGTATAATCACTTAATATTGAGACAGGAGATTCCTGGCACATCACCTGCCCATTCTAGAGTAACAGCTTTAGACCCGCTGGCAAAACCTTTAGTCTGACAAATATTTTCTGGGCAGCTAGTGTGTGCCAGGCACACTAATAAGGTATTTATTATAATCACAAATCACACAGCTTTGGAGAACGTGAAGCCTGGAGGGACAAGGCAGCCTGGGAAACACATCTTTTCCACGGGATGGGGTCACTTCTCTGGGAGGTACGTACTGGCTCAGGAAAATCCTCTGAGAAGACAATATCCAAGTTAATGAAATAGGAATCGACTCTTCAAGGGCAGGGCAGGGCAGGGCAGGGGAGGAGAGTGTCTGATAAGGATGAGCAATGCCGGAGATGCTTGCGGCAGCCTGGTGTGCATGGGCAGGCTGCTGGCAGATCAGCATTTGACTCTTTAGTTGGTGTGGGGCCCGGAGCAGGGAGCAAGGCCACAGCAGCGAGTGGCACCACCCTAGGGAGGGAACCATGGGGATGATGCGGGGGAGCCTGGGTTTTATCTCCCAGGAGAAGAAATGTGCCTTCTAGGTCAGGGGCTCAGCAGGACAGTGGCAGGTTGGCAATTTAGAGACAGAACACTCTGATCGGGCAGCAGTAAGAAAAATGTCTTTTGACACAGAAGTGATGAGGGAGAAGAGCATCAGGAGGATTCTTGCTAGGA
The DNA here is from genome assembly GCA_007922755.1 of Pedetes capensis. Classification (NCBI taxonomy): domain Eukaryota; kingdom Metazoa; phylum Chordata; class Mammalia; order Rodentia; family Pedetidae; genus Pedetes; species Pedetes capensis. Next base: position 39,616 of record VMDO01015582.1, read on the forward strand.
AGAACGTGCATGAGGCCAGGGGAGACATACGGGGTCAGATGGTGCAAACGAGCCAATGAGCGCAGAGGAGAGAGACAGATTCCAGCCCGATCTGGAAGGGAAAATCAGAACTTGCAGACTGTTTAGAAATCAGAGATGAAGGCAAGAGGGAAGTCAAGGATGGCACAGGCTCGCTCACAGCTTAGAATAGGGGGTCAGGGTGGTATTAAACAATAGTATACAGTAGGTGGGAGAAGGACCTGGCAACCCACTCCCAAAACTCAATCCGCCATTGAAAACCTTGTGGGCAGCAGAGAAGCACTGACAGTAGTGTTTCACCTGTTGTACATAGGGTCACTATGAGTTAGAGACCTACTCGACAGCACCTAACAACAACACAACAAGCAGTGACAGGACTTGGAGTAAAACTGACTATGCTTTGCTCTATTAAAACTCACTAATGAAATTCAGTGCAAATGCTGAGATACTTTACCTTATTTAAACTAATTTTATAAATAAAATAAAAATGAAAAAGTAAAACAAATTTTTAACAAAAGAATTTAAAATTTAAAATTTACTGTAGATATATTCCACACGACAAAGTTATACATGTAAAAATTAGAACTTTTTTCTTTTCCTTTGAAACCTGACTAAATTTTCATATCCTGAAAACTATGTTTGCTTCAACGTGTTCAATTTTATTTAGGATTTAATGGGTAAGAAAATCCACCAGGGTATAGTTTATCATTTCTGTGTGAATCCCAGTTCCTGCACAGAGATTTGTTATATAAAAAAAAAGGAATGAGTAACTCATTTTGGTAATATAAGCTCATGTGGCTCCCATTAAGCTTCTTGAAGACCGGCAGATTCAGGCTCGCATGTTACAGTAACAATCTATCCTCTAGGAAAACAAAACAAAACACAAGCTGAGAAGAACCCGTTTCCTTTTTACTCAACGTTAAAATGAGTGTCTTGTGTCCTTTTTCCCATCTAGATTGGAGCCATGGCTTTGGAGCAGAACCAGTCAACAGATTACTACTACGAGGAAAACGAGCTGAACTACACTCATGACTACAGTCAGTACGCAGTGATCTGCATAAAAGAGGAGGTCAGACAATTTGCAAAAGTTTTCCTCCCTGTCTTCTATACGATAGCATTCATCGTGGGACTTGCAGGCAACTCCATAGTTGTGGCAATATATGCCTACTATAAGAAACAGAGAACCAAAACAGACGTGTACATCCTGAATTTGGCTGTGGCAGATTTACTCCTTCTATTCACTCTGCCCTTTTGGGCGGTGAATGCAGTTCATGGGTGGATTTTGGGAAAAATGATGTGCAAGGTAACCTCGGCCTTGTACACGGTCAACTTTGTCTCGGGAATGCAGTTTCTGGCCTGTATCAGCATAGACAGATACTGGGCGGTGACTAAGGCTCCCAGCCAATCAGAAGTGGGGAGACGATGCTGGCTCATTTGTTTCTGTGTGTGGACGGCTGCCATCCTGTTAAGCATCCCCCAGCTGGTTTTTTATACAGTAAATGACAAGGTCAGGTGCATTCCCCTGTTTCCCCACCACCTGGGAACATCAATGAAAGCATCCATTCAAATGCTGGAAATCTTCATTGGCTTCCTGGTTCCCTTTCTCATTATGGGCGTGTGCTACTTTATCACAGCCAGGACTCTCATCAAGACGCCAAACATTAAAAAATCTCGGCCCCTCAAAGTTCTGCTCACAGTGGTTATAGTGTTCATTGTCACTCAGCTGCCCTACAACATTGTCAAGTTCTGCCAAGCCATCGACACCATCTACTCCCTGATCACCAGCTGTGACATGAGCAAGCGCATGGACGTCGCCATTCAAATCACAGAGAGCATCGCGCTTTTCCACAGCTGCCTCAACCCCGTCCTGTACGTGTTCATGGGGGCCTCTTTTAAAAACTACATCACGAAAGTGGCCAAGAAATATGGATCCTGGAGAAGGCAGAGACACAATGTAGAGGAAATTCCTTTCGATTCCGAGGTGCCGACAGAGCCAACCAGTTCTCTTACCATTTAGAGGTAAAACTGCTCTGCCTTTTGCTTGGATATGGATGGGTGATGCTTCTCCCTTAGATCAGACACTGACATTATGTTGAAATGCAAATCTCAAATTCTGTGGTTGCAACTTACAACAAAGTTGTAAACACTGGGGAGGGGGGTGGAGGACAGAAGTGGAGAAGAAAACAGTAACTGTACAAAACATGAAAATTATAAACGATGACAGGAAAATAGTGAGAACAGGTATACATAAAAACACTATACTATAAACAGGAAGGTGTTTGTGGTGATGGAATAGTTTTTTGTCTTGCTTATAGAAGTGGTTACACAAATCTAATCATGTAATGTAAAACTGACATAGACCTCTATACGTTATACTAATTTCAACTTCCTGGTTTTGACTCTACACTATAATTATGTAGGGTGAACCACTGGGTTCATCCATGGGTGACAGGCACCCAGTATCACTCTGTGCTATCTTTGTAACTTCCTGTGAATTTACAATAATTAAAAAAAAAACAAAAAAAACTAAGCACTATGGTGTAAGTTCAGCTGTCTAAAACTGACTAATAAAAAGGCTTATGTTAAAAGGCGCTTTTAATTATTTTTCATTGTCTAGATTTGAATATAAGAACAATTTCCTTGCATAATTTTAATACTTGAATGACTATGCTGCAAAACTTAATCTATTTTTTTCTGTTTCTTATTTGTAAGTAATTTTATAAAATCTCAAAAAGAATAACAATTAGCAACACCCCCCTCCACACACACACACAAATAAAAACAACAAACTACATCCATAAGCTTTCTGATCCTTTCACACATTCCTGGAAAGTTTCAGAACACATAATTTGCTTCCATGATGTCAACTTTCTTTAATAATATCTAAAGAAAATTATCCTAATAAATGTTAGGTCTACCATGTATATTCTAGAAGTGATCCTCAGATTATCAGTGATCTGAATTTCAATTTTTTGTAACTCCCTAAATAACTTGTCCATTTATGTGAGTCTATTATTGAAAGTTGACTAACAAATATATTATCGTACATAAAAAGTTTTTTTCATTTGAATGTGTAATTTTAATCAATAAAAATATGTACTTCCATAAATTATTATTATTATTGGGCTGAGGACTGAACCCAGGGCCTGGTATATGCTTAGTAAGTGCTCTACTGTTGATTTTTTATACCCTAGATGCCACAATAAATAATAATAACACAACATTATTATTCATATTAATATTAACATTGTTAATATTGATATTATTTATAATAATATTAATACATTTTTATTTATTGTGGTGCTGGGCATTGTGCATACTAGGTAAGCACTCTACCTCTCAGCTATCAGCTATATCCTCATCCCCTAATTTTTGTGGTACTAGGGGTTGAACCCAGAGCCTCATGCTTGCAAGCTCTGCAAGTGCTGGATCACTGAGCTGCATTCCCAGACCATTTTTTTTTTACTTTTTGAGACAGGATCTCCCTAAACTATGCAAACTGCCTCTGGTCTCGAACTTGCGATCCTCCCGCCCTCACCTCCTGAGTCCCTGGGATTACAGGCGAGTGTCACCACACCCAGCTATTTTTAATAACATATTTAGCTTATCATTTAAAAATTACTCTTACCTGCTATTCCTCTTACCTGTTATTTATAAATTTGAAAATGCTTTCAAAGGCAGAATTTAAAGAATTATGACCATGACACTAATCACTAAAAAACATAGCATTATTCTAGTACATAAAGGATCAATCTGTTGAGCAAAAAAATTATGCTGAGCCTGGCACCCTGACGTAGGCCTGCAAGCCCAGCTACGGGAGAGGCTAAGGCAGGAGGATCACAAGTTCAAGGCCAGAGGCAGCCTGGGCTACTTAGCAAGCCCCTGTCTCAAAATAACAAAATGAAAAAGGGCTGGTGGTGCAGCTCAGTGGTGTAGTGCACCTCCCATACACAAGACCTTCGATTCAACACCTCGTACTATGAAAGAAAAAAGAGAAACACTCACCACTGCTCCACCATTTCTTGCCATTAACCACATAGCTGTCTCCATCTCGCTGGATGGTACACTCAATATTTGTGGCATCACTGGAAGCCACGTCAGGCTCTATAAATAAAACAGACAGCATTAGTTTGCAGGAAAGGCTTGGATAAGGGAATGCAAACTCTTTGAGGACAGAGGTATCCTTGTCTTTTTTTATCTTTCCCGTCCCTTCCCCTGCTGCCTGCAGCCACACCACTGTGGCGTCCTATCCCGTCAGATCTCAGAAGCTAAGCAGGGTCGAGCCTGGTTAGTCCTTGGATGGAGACCACCTGGGAACATCAGATGCTGTAGGCTTAGGAGAAGAACCTAGCAACCTACTCCCAAAAATCAATCTGCCATTGAAAACCCTATGAATAGCAGAGAAGCACTCACAATAGTGTTTCCCATACTGTATGTAGGGTTGCTATGAGTCAGACACCGACTCGACTGCACCTAACAACAACAACAACAATCACAACAATCCTTCCCCTGTTCCACCCTACTCCTCCTCTTACACATTGCAGCTATTCAATAAATGTGCATTGGCAAAAAGAATGAATGAAGTGGACAGGAGCCTGGGGATCTGTGTTCTTGGCTCCCTCACTCATGTATGACTCAGGATGCAACTCATTTAGTCACTTCTCCAATCATCAGAACTAGATAAAAATATTGTTCTTTACTTCCCACAGCGGAAATCTGTATAAATAGTGGTGGAAGGCCAGATTTCCCTACCACATAGTTTACTATCTTTTTTTCCCCCCAGTATTTGGGGGCTGAACTTAGGGCCTTGCACATACTTTGCAAGTGTTCTACCACTGGGCTGCATCCCCAGCCCATTTTTAATTTTTTAGTTTGGAGATCTTCCTGCCTCAGCCCCGCCAGTTGGTGGGATTAAAGGTGTGCACCACCGCACCCAGCTATACCATCTTAAACAATTTCTAACTGTGCCTTGCAATTTCCATTGGGAATGCTTTCGCCAGTTTATATACTTTGCCTTTCTTATAGCCTGCTCAATATTTAAGGTCTCTGGAAAGTTTTCCATGGGATACTCTTAGATTACCATTACTTTACCATTTGGCATTAAAGAACTCATTAGCTCTCATAGTAATCTGTATTTGTTCAGGTGCTGCTGTTTTAAATGGGTTCTTAGATATATCAGTATTCTGCTTCTAAAACTTCAGATGCAGGTTTTTGAGAAAGGGGGTTGTGTACTTATTTTGTAACCCCCAGGTGGTGCTTTGTAAACAATATATCATACTGTAGGTATTCAATAAATGCCTCTTACTGAGTTCAGTAGGAAGAACTTTTGTTATTATAAATTGTTATAGAAAATAACACAACCTGGCCTTTATTGAAAGCATTCAAAATTCTAGCCAAATCAAATTCAGTTTAATTCTAAACTCAATCATGAGACCATGATTTTGTCTTTTAAAAGTGCTCTTAATTAAGGTTTCCTATGGAGAAGTGGTAGCAAAACCATTGTTATTAATATGTTCCCAGCTTTATTATGTTACATGATCATAATTTGAGCCATGTGTCTAGCATTGGTTAAATTCTATTTTTTTGGAATAGTTGAATGTTCTGTATCAATATAAAATGACCACAAAGATGAATATTTCATACATAAAAACAAAAATGATCTTAAATAGCCATGGCTATTAATTTTAGAAATGAAAGTTAAAAGACTATAAGAAGAGGTTTACTCAGTTGCTAAAGCAAAAACAGGCTATCAGGAACACATCATCTGCTTTCCTCCAAAGGGGAGCACAGTTTTATTCTTCATATTTAAAAATGCCAACACTTAAAGCCAGGTGCAACACAAACATCCTCACCTTCCTGGCCATGGGGGAATTTGCTGGAAACCCAGAGCCTCATTTCCACACTGCTTTGGCTCATCCGCAATAACTCCAGGGTGACTGATTACCCATGGGGAGAATGGGGATTTGCTTTTACCCGTCATACAGAAGGCGGAGGCAATGTCCCCTTGAAGAAGAGGCTCCAGCCACTGCCGCTTCTGTTCCTCATTTCCATACAGGTGCAGCACCTCCATGTTCCCCGTGTCTAGGAGAATGAAGAACAAGCATTTGGTTTACACTTAAAACTGCTGTCGTGAAATCCACAACTTTATGTAGATGATACAGACATGCATCTTTTTAAAGCAAATGTTTGCTAACAAAAATATTCTGAAACATCCATCAAATATGAATTTTTTTGAAACAGGGTCTCCCTATGTAGCCCAGGCTGACCTCGAACTCACGATCCTCCTGCTTCAGCCTCCCAAGAGTTGGGATGATAGGCAGAAGCCACCACACTTGGCAAAATATAATTTATAATGATGGCATGTCATAAATAGTTACAAATACATGGCATTTAGTGCATACTGATTTAACTTGTTCTGAATCACAGACTCTTGCCCGCCTCATTCCATGGCTTTAATGAAGTCTACCTCAATTTGGACAGAAGCAAAGAGTTCACTAGCCCGAGCCTTGTCTGTTCTAGAGCAAAGCCTGTGTGGCCTGTTAGGAGTGACTGCAGTGCTCTGGAGAACAATTCACGCCACATGTCCCACTGAGACCTCAGCGCTCAAGTCTACACGCGGGGCCTCAAGGGTACCTGTGCTTTCTGACTTGCCTTGGCTAGCCTGGGCCAGGCCTTCTCTCTGAAAGTCCACCCCTCATTTCTAAGCAAAACCCTGCTTAGAAGCCACTGACTCTGCAAGAATCTCCAAATGCCCATGCAGAAATACCTCCTTCCTCAAGACCGAATAGCAATTATTATCTGCTTACTCTAACATGGCTCTTCCTTTCGTGTACCCTTTACCACCTAGGAAAGTACTAGGTTCTGTCTCCAGCATGTGAAAGACAGAATCCCTGCCCAGCAGAGAAAGCAGCAGATAACTTCAAAGGTCAACTTCAAAGATTCTCTCTAATCCCTGAAGGGTATTGTCCAGTGTATTATATGCTGTGGCATCTCCCCTAGCTAAAAATGAATGCTCAATGGTTGTCATGAGTAAAATGGTCTAGATGCCTTTCTCTGATTTCCATTCCTAACAAATTTATTTTTTCCCCTTTATTAGTAAATGATGATGGGGTACAGAGTAATACGGCATTGGCTTTTCCCATTATGCATCCATTATATCACTTCTAGCAACATTTTCATGGGCCCACAAAGTTTATGGAGCCTTATGGCTAGTATGCGGTAAAACTCTGGTGCTTATTTGGGTTATATTCCCCTATTTTTCCAATGCAGTCATGAAGTTGTGCTTCTTTACATTGAGATTGACCCCTCCCCCTTCATCCCTCCTCCCCATCCCATCTCCTCCTCCTAAACAAATTTCTAAAAATAATGTCTAAAATCTATCCCTGCATACTGATTACACAAGATTTTGAAGAATTTTTCAATATCATCTCTTATGATTTTAAGGATAGTTACATAAATGCCTTCTGAAAACTGAGGTATCTGAGCTAAGTCTTTTAAGATACATTTGTACTCTGTTCAAACCCTCCTATCAGAACCAATATTATGTCAAGATTCACAAAATTCCTTCTAGATTAACACAAGCCTGACAGTCTTTTTAAGTGAGGGAGAAAAGAAGTTTCAGTAATAATTAATGAAGCTCACTGTTTCCTTTCTTTGTTTGTTTTAAATTCAGTGTTACTTGGTATAGTTCAGATAACAAAAATATTGAATAAAAATTTCCAAAATTATCAGTTTATTCTGAGAAGCTAAAAAAGTTATCATTTAGAGGCTGGGAAAATAAACCCATTTACTTCTAAAAAATTTTTTTCCTATTTAAAAAAATCAGCTCAAAGGCTCCCACATTGTTTAGTTATAGATTGTTATTTTCAACATTCCAGTATAAGATACTAAAAGACTCATTGAACAACAACAACAAACAACAACAACAAACCATACACACAAAACTAAAAGACTACATGTTTCTCATAAGCTTTTATAACTCTGGTATTGGGAAATTATTTGGGTAGCTTAGGTAGAAATTAATCTTTCCTACTTAAGAATCCTCCCAAAGAATTTAATCAGCATCAGTTACATTTCCTTATCTGTTTCGGAAATGCTCCAAAACACAAAGTCCAAGGTCTGCATGGAGATATTTCCCCCATAAAAAGAAAACACCTAGCTTTCTATGCCCAGTTGCACATATCTCATTTGCTTAAGAGAGCTGCTTAATCCTTGCTTAGTCAAAGAAAATGAATGCCTCTGCCAATTTTAAAATTTCAACCATTTGGTGACCTCACTTAAACAGCATAACGAATAGACTCAAGAAATTTTAACAACAGGAAAAAAATCCATAACGATCTAGTGACAGTGAGTTCACAGGTTCACTGGAGACAGTGGCAGAGCTGCATCTACAATAAAGCCTTTTATTGTATCAAGAAATCAATTTATTGCAATATGGCTCCTGTTCTCCAGAAAAGAAAATAGAATAAAACAGAATGCATGAGATTTGACTCAATGGGAAACATATCAATGTTACAAGTAGTAAAGGAAACTTTACCACATGCAATCTTTGCTTCAATAACATAGAGAGGTATTTACTTATCCATCACCCATTCAACCATCCATCCACCTACGAATCCACATGTGCAACCACCTATGCTACATATTAGGTCACAATATAAAACACATTTCTTACTACAAATATCGATGAAGAAGTTTTAAACTAGAAGACGACCAGTTCATGTCTATTTCCACAAAATCATGCTATCTATGTAGTATAATTGGGAGAAGGACCCAGCAAAGAACTCTCAAAAATCAATCCACCATTGAAAACTCTACGAACAGCAGAGAAGTATTGACCATAGTGTTTTGCCTGTTGTGTGTAGGGTTTCTATGAGGATGCCGACTCGATGGCACCGAACAACAACAACAACAATGTAGTATATGCTAATGCTTCATATACTGAGATGAAATCTTTAGAAACTGTGCTGACAGGTTCTTCTACCAACAGCCTCATTATCTGATTACAATGTAGTACAGCAGTAATTTGATTAATCAGAGTTTAGAAAATGAAAACCACATCAGGGGCAAGCTCTATCATCATCACAAGTCCATGAGTTATCTTAATAGTACCAAAGAAATGAGAGAGTCCAAGTTCATTATGGAGCCATTTTGTTAAATTCAGACTACGTTCTCTCTCAGAAGTCCAATATAGTTGCATCTACCTCTCTTTGGCCGCTTATTGTTATTAGGTGCCACTGAGTCAGATCCTACTCATAGTGACCCTATGTACAACAGAATGAAACAACTACCCAGTACTGTGCCATATACACGATCTTTTTATTTTTAAACCCATTGTTGCAGACATTGTGTTTCTTCTTGTTTTAGGTCATGCCACACCAGCAATTTGAGGTCCCAGGGGCTTTACTCCATTCCCCTCATTTTGGTCAACTTTACTTTGAGAAGGCAACTCTTCCTGAATTGTTTCTTGAATGCCTTCCAGCCTGGGTGGCTCATTTTCTGGCACTGTATTGACAGTGATTCTCTTCTCTTCATAGGGTTTTCAATGGCTACTTGTGGGCTGCTGGATCCTTCTCCCGGTTTTTTGCAGCTTAACATTGCATTAATGCTTTGGGGAAGAACCTCAGCATCATGGGTATGCAATAAGCACAAAAGGCAATACTGAGGCCTCATTTGTACAGGGGTAGTACAGGATATTGTAGCATAACCATCCCACAACAAATCAAATGGTCGTTCTTGACTGGTAGCATCAGAATAACCAGAGTAACTTAGAAAAAAAAAAAAAGACATTCTCGGGGTCTTCTGGAGAAACACAGAATCAGGATCTGTGGGATGGAGCCTAAAAATTTCAACTTTTCAAAAGCTTCTTAGGTGGTTCTGCAAATCCTACAGATGACAGTCCAGCCTTAGCCCTCCTTCCTTCACCATTTTGGCTTTTCACAAATAACCTTGGAGGTATCCTTGACTCCTCTGTTAATGACCCATACCAATCCAGAAATCATCTTGGCTCTGCCTTCAAAATATATTTAGACTCTTTCCACTTTCCACCCACCCACGGTGAGGCTACACACCATCGCCCCTCACCAGGATTCTGACACAGGGTCCTGCTTCCCAAGTCCTTCCTTCTGTCAATTCTCAACACAGCAGCCAAGGGATCCTTTAAAATTGAAGTTACATCTTGCTCAAAATTCCCAGTGGTTCCTCATCTTGCAGAAGGCATAAACTCTTACCTGCCTTCCAAGTCTCAACATCTGAGACCCTTTTCTCTCCATTTTCCTCCTACCATTCTGCGCCCAGCCATGCTGGCTATTCCTAGAAAACACCAATCAAACCCATGCCTTAGGGTCTTTACATTTTCTGATCTCTCTGCCATGAAAACTCTTGCCCAGACATCAGCATGATTACATCAGTCAGCTTCTTTAAGTGTTTATTGAATGCCTATCCTAACCATTTTATTTTAAATTATAACCCATTTTCTCTGTCCCTCTGCATTCCAGAGCTTCCATACCCTGCTTTGTTTGCTTTTCCAAAGTACTTCTCATCTTCACTTTTACTGCATAATTTACTTATTTATTGTCATTACTGTTTATTTTTGTTTCCTTCTATTAGAATCAGAGCCTGGGAGGCAGGGAGCTATGTATTTTTTATCTACTGATATACTATCCTGATGACCTAGAACAGTGCTTGGCACACAGCAGGTAACCAATAAATAACTGGTGGATGAACAGTGACACTCACCAAAAGTTCTGGAATTCTCTATCCATTCCAATTAGTCATAGAAATAACTAACCCCCAATCAGGAAATCAGGGTCCTTATATAACCAGTCGCCTGCAGCTGTAGCCCTGTGGCATCTGATCCCGTCAGATCTCAGAAGCTAAGCAGGGTTGGGCCTGGTTAGTACCTGGATGGGAGACCACCTGGGAACACCAGAAGCTGTAGGCTTGGGAGAAGGACCTGGCAACCCCCTCCCAAAAATCAATCTGCCATTGAAAACCCTATGAACAGCAGAGAAGCACTGACAATAGTGTTTCCCCTG
>VMDO01015583.1:0-50649 GCA_007922755.1 Pedetes capensis
GGCCCCCCCCCCCCCCCGCCACCCTGCTATTTTCCTGGCAGTAGGAATGACTTCCAGGTGACAGATAAGACCAGGGTTGTCCTGGGGCCTGCTGTAAATGATCAGAACCAAAGAGAGAAGCAGGAGCCACTTCCCCACTTCTTCAGATCCCTGCACCAGCTAGCTTGGTGCTGCTTCACTGTCCTCACCATTGTCATCACTCCCACTGTTGCCTTTTCCTCTTCTTTCTTTGTATTTCCCAATCAGCCACCCTATAGTAGGTGGCCAGAAAGACCAGTTGAAAGAAGGTTTTTATTGGACCTTAATATGGCAGCACCACAGGAGAGACCAAAAGATAATATGTCCCACTTTGCTCACTTGATTGAGATGAACAGCCTTCTTATATAGCCAGAAAGGCCTCTTGCACCAGTCACAGTGATTCTGTCTTGCAAATAGAGGATTGCATTGATAACAGTCACAATACTCTCCCTTTACACCAGTCACAGCACTCCCTCTTCTTAGTCACTGGTAGAAGTGCTTCTCCTTTGCCTTGGATGAAAATGGTTACAGGAGCCTGGTGCCATGACACATGCCTGTAATCCCTGGGACTCGGGAAGGAGAGGTAAGAGGATTGCAAGTTAGAGATCAGAAGCAGTCTGCGTTATTTAGTGAGGCCCTATCTCAAAAACTAAAAAAAAAAAAAGGGCTCGGGGTGCAGCTCAGTGGTGGAGCACTTGCAAAACATGGCCTGGGTTCAACTCCTAGTATCACAAAAATAAATAAATAAATAAATAAATAAATAAATAAATAAGAAAATGGTTACAGGGAAATTCAGTGCAAGCAGCTTGAAACAGTTAGTAAGGCCACACTCTGGTAGCTACGCTTACAACAGTAGGTTGTAGTATAAGGTTGTCTCATTGGATAATAGTTCTTTTACTCAAAGAAACTAGAGCTACAAGAGAAAGCCTGGGAGCTGCCACTTAGGGAATTAAATCTTCCCATGTTCCAACACCAGTGCTTTGTTGTAGAAAAATAAGCAGCAGAAGAAACACTCAGAGTTAGAAGAAAAAACCTTATCACTAATATTTATGTTTATTTTAACAGCATATTAACAATAATGCATGCCCACCAACCCAGTGAGAGGTGAGCCTCCATTGCCTGACTCACTAACATGAAGTAAGATTGCTCAAAGTACTTAGTATTTACACTATGCATCTGGATGGAATTTTGAATTCTGAATTAAAACAACTTCTGATTCTCTCAATATATTTCCTTTCCTTTATTCACCTTCAAGCAAGTTAAAGGTTATATTCTAATGTCCTGATGAAAAGCAAATCCTAGGGAAGTAATGAGCAACAGCATTGAGTTTTTCTGCTTTTTTGTGTTGCAAATGTCTTGGGAGGGAAGGGAACTAAAGAAAAAGTAAAAGCATAGGAAAACATTTGGAGTCATACAAATATGACATTGAAGAAGCAACTATATGAGTGCAGTTCCTTCTCTGGGGCAAAAAATAATATTTCTCTGCAAGACTGGAATGAAGTGTTCATGTAGGTGGTAAATAGGGCCATACTTTTGGCAGGATGAGAGGGGAACAGCAAGATAAGAGAAGCTGGGTTACATAATATACCTTGGTAGGTGAGAAGATAAACAAGTTTTAAAAAGTTATGGTATTATAAATAACAAGATGGTAGACAAATACTGAAACTCATGGGTACTTTTAAGACATTGATTAGAAATATTTTTTCATTAACATACACAAACTGTGAATCTGCCCTCACTACCTCAATCCTTCAGCATTCTGCAATAAATAGTACTGAGTCTTTTCTAGAGATATATTACATGTGTGGGGGAAGGTTTACTTGCCAATGTCATGTAAGACAGTACAAAAGTAGGAACAATTCAGGAAAAAGTTCTGGATACCTGAATCTGACAATTATAACTGAGATTCTTAACTATCACATTATTTAAAAAGTAATATATAATACATTTGATAGCTATTTATATTTATCCAAAACAAACTGAAACATTTCACCACAATGCCAAGGATACTAATACGGGTTGAAATTTTATGCTTGCTAAAATTTGTAAAAGCTTATCATAACTATCTAGTTTCATGAGATTCTTCTAAAGTGATAATTTTGTAAATTTAATTATTAATTACTATAGATGTACATCTTTTCATATAAAAGAAGAATATAAGCTAGTGGACAGCAATTTTCTCATATCTAACTTTAATTTAATGTCATAATATAATATCTAAAATTAAAAACATGTTTTAAAAAGTTTCATAATAGTGAAATAATATGATCAACAAGAAATTGTTACACATGATGAATTAATTCAATTCTATTTAAAGAGTGTGAATCATGTGGGGCACAGTGCCACATACCTGTGATTCTAGCTACTCAAGAAGTGAACACATATTATGTGTTCATTAAAAATTAAAAAAAAAAACTGATTGTGGTGGTACGTACTTATAATCCTAGCATTTGGGAGGCTGAGCCAGGAGTATCAAGAACTCAAGACTCATTTGGGGTACATAGCAAATTTGAAGCCAGCTTGCAACATAGCAAGACACTCATATCATAAAATAAAACAAAGCATGGTGGGCAAAATGTCTGAATCAGAGAGTGTTTCTAAATTGAAGCAATATGAGTAGAGATTTAAAATAACTTGAAGAAACTACATTAGAGAAGAAACTTCCAGCACTCTTTCTTTCTGTCTACACCATACTTATATTTTTTACTTGAGACAAAAGTTACTTATTTCCATTGTTCAGTATGTTTTACCCAAGACACTTTGTAGTGAAGTCAGGACCCATGAATGGACCTTTCTGCCACTGTTTCTTAAAGCAGAGTCTGGTAAGAGATCTTTCCTTCTTGCAGGACTTTTACTTAGCAATTTTGAATCTCAAATGTAAGAAGATTCAGAGTTATTTTGGTGATAAGCCATGTATATTCAAGAGTGAAGGAAAATGCTTGCTTAAGCTTATTATCTTAAATTTTCTCTTTAAATATTTAATATGCTGTGCATTTGAGGAGGTTTTATGCACGTTCAGCTGTTAAAATTGTAGTACAATCCTGATCCTTAATAAATTTTTGTACAGTTGTAAGATATGAGATCCCAAGAGAAACATGGATAATGATAAAATATGAGCTCCAAGTCTTCACCTTGAACTTCCTGAATTTCTAAGTCTTATTCTTGTAATTGGGCTGGGATTTAGCTCAGTGGGTAGAGCTCTGCGCTGCAGTCTCTGAGGCCCAGAGTTCAATTCCCAGCACCGCAAAAATGGGAGCAGGGCCTGGCAATCCACTCCCAATGCAATCCCGAAACAGTCAGCCATTGAAAACCCTATGAGGGTCACTATGAGTCGGATACCGACTCGACGGCACCTGACAACAACAACAACAACATTCTTGTAATTAAACGAAATACTATATTCGAATTTAACCGAAACAGTGCAAAGATACAGATATGGATATAGACATATTTTCCCCCTTTAGTAAAAATATTCTAGATCTTTTTCATAGGGTGAGATCAAATGAATCCCACTTTAGTAACTTATAATTCTATTTGAATTCCTGCTGTTGTTGTTAGGTGCCTTCGAGTCAGTGCCCACCTTACAGCGACTCTATGTGCAATGGTGAAACAGTATTGTTAGTGCTTCTTTTCTATTCACAGAGTTTTCAATAGCTGATTGTTTGGGGGGAGTGGGTTTCTGGGTCCTTTTCCCACGCCTACAGCACCTGGTGTTCCCAGTCTCCCATCCAAATACTAACCAGTCCTCATTCTGCCTAGCTTCCAAGATCTTACAGGATCAGATGCCACATTGAAAGAGCTTCAGGCCTTTGAATTCCTAGTTACCATATGACTGACTACCAAAATACTTTTTAAGAAAATGAGATTATACTTGTTAGGTGCCATCCAGTTAGGTCTCACTGATAGGAGCTCTTATAGGATTTTCAATGGCTGATTAACTTAAACAGCAATTGCATGAATTTAGGGTTTTACATTGGAAATGAAAGATGTTATAACATTTATCAGTTTATGAAAAAAATTTCCAAAAGGAATACATTCCTGTTCTGAAGTTATATCAAAATAACATGAAACACTAATATCTATACTCATAGTCCATGATATACTCATTGCATTTACATAAAAAATTGACACATAGCTAGAGCTGGGCTGGGTGGCACACACTTGTAATCCCAGCTGCTCGGGAGGCAGAGGCAGGAGGATTGCAAGTTCAAGACCAGAGGCAGTTTGAGTAATTCGCAAGAGCCTGTCTCAAAAAGTAAAACAATGGGCTGGGGGTGGGGGGGGCGGGGAGTAGCTCAGTGGTCCAGCACTTGCAAAGCATACAGGTGTGAGGCCCTGGGTTCCATCCCCAATACCACAAGAAAAGAAAAAAAAATTGACACATAGCTTTTCTAAAAGGAAACACTGTATTATAATATAAATTAAATGTAATAATATGTTAGTGCTTTTCACTTGAAGACCCATTCTATCTTTGAAAACACTTGGGACTGTTGTGAAAAATGAGGTTTTTGATGGCTGAAGGAAAGTAAAGATAGAGAAGGAATAGTTTTATGTCAGAATTCCACATGACATCTTCTACACTTAAGCTACCTACCATAGTTTGATTTTTATGTTTATAAGTTTGTATAGCATACAGTATCACAAAAAGCTCTAAGAACAACTGTTATAGAATATATACAAAGTACATGAAACTAATTACTATACTCTTCAAATCTCATAATGCAGAGATAAATATCAAATACATCAAATCTCCAAAAATTGTTATAAGAATAAACATTAAATTAAAACCAGTTTCTTATATCAGTGAGTAGTTTTCTCCTATATGTAATGACCTCATTTCTCTCTCTCTCATATGCTAAAGGTTTCATGGGAGAAATATCTTATTGCAAATGATTTAATAGGTCACTTCTTTCACCAGATGCTTTTGCATGATTTTCAGTTATAAATTGTTATTTTGGTTCTCTCCTAAACTTTCATCTCTCCCATAAATTGCATATTTTGTGACATGAGATTTCATGCAAATGTTTTTAAATTCTATTCTTGAAGGCAAAACACCTACTTCATTGTTTTTCTTTCCGTTTGTAATGTGTATTTTAAAATAAGGATTATGTAAATGTAGAAAAACTGAAATTCAAAACTGAAAATTACACAGATAATTTTGGAGTTAAAAGTGATATTTATTTTTCAAATATATACAGAGTTTCTGCATGTCAGATTTAATTATTTAAATCATTAATTTGCCTCATCCTTCCATAAAGAGTTCAATTTGTTCTTTTTCAATGCATATGAAGTTATAACCTAAACTCTTCTAACAAACATGATTTTTCTCTAATTTCTGTAAAAACTTTAAAATGTATGAGTTTATTTGTCAGTATATTTAACCATTTAAATAGATTTCCATTCATGACACTCACAGATGCTCTTGCTTTCAAAAAAGCTTAAATTAAACCCTCAATCTAAGCAGCAGGACAGTACAATAAACTTCAATTATATTTTCCTGTATAATGCCATCCTTAATGTCAAAAAGGAATATTAAATGAGAGACTTGGAAATGTCCTTCAAGAAAACACTTTCAAAATGATAGAAGGTAGTTGTCCTACCATCTTGACTAAAAACATGGTCTAATATTAAGGATTTAAAAATCTATTTATATTTCTTCTTGTTTTTGTTAGGTGCCATTGCGTCATGTCTGACTCATAGTGAGCCTCATAGGGTTTTCAATGGCTGATTATTTCGGGATTGCCTAGGGAGTGGATTGTCACATCCTTCTCCCATATAATTCATTTTAGAGGAACACAAATACATTCTCAAATTTAGCACTCTAAAGTAGTTTTATTTTTCCAATTTGTCTTAAAAGCATTAATTTTCAGCTGGGCATGGTGGCATATATTTGCGATTCCAGCACCTTTGGAGGTTTGGGTAGGAGAATTATGAGTTAGAGGCCAGAAGCAGCCTTCACAACTTAGTGAGTCTGTCTCATAAAATGAAAAAGGAGATGAGGTACATCTCAGTGCATTTGATTGTCTGTATGAGGCCCTGCATTCAATCCCCCAGTACCACTAAATAAATAAATATAAATAAATAGTCTTCACATTGTCAACAACAAAAACCTATTGATTCATTAAAGAAATACATATTGAGTGCTCTGATGTGTATTAGCCATGAGTTATAGAGATGACTCAGCGGGGAAAAGACAAAACATATTTTCTTAATTATACTATATATATATATATATATATATATATATATATATATATAGAGAGAGAGAGAGAGAGAGAGAGAGAGAGAGTTTCTTTTTTAAAAAATAGTGTCAAAGAAGAAAAAATGCAATGGCAATCATCATCTTACCATTAGGAAGTTTATTCAAAGTGGGTGAGGGAAACAATAAGAAAGGAGATGGGACAGATTTGATGAATTCTAGAGTGAGAGAGATTTGTAGCTCACCTGCAAATACAACATGGTCCAATGACAACTCATTGTCAGGGAGCAGGGCAGGGTCAGTGGATAGAAACTACTGAGGAAAAATAGGATTATGTGGGTTTGTGACTAAATCAAGATTATAGTATTCTTCTAGAAGACAAGCAAGAGTGAACAGCTACCATTTAGGGAATACTGTGAAATGAGAACCTAATGAGATACAGAAAGTTATCACATGTTCAGGCTGGGAGGTTCCTGCTGGATTTATTTAGCAGGTTTCTTGTTAAAACTGAACTTTACAAAGAACTACAGACACGGGTCTAGAACAGGGCTCAGAATAATGACTAACATTCAGTCAAACCGAACCAAGAATCTTTGCAGGCACTGGGAAATATGTTCAAAATGGTATTGTAAAGAACCCAAAAATTCTACCACTTCCTTAAAAGTAATTATAGCACTTGCAAAATTTGTCAAAATCATATTTCGAGCTCCAAATATTAATTGTGAGTTTACAAGAATCTCACGAGCATTTATCAAAGAAAAGTAGTTGAAAAAAAGATAAGCAAATATTCCAAAATTTTAAATTGTCATCATCCTATCTTCTCATTCCCAACACCATGATACTCTTGAGATAATTACAAAAAAATATCACAGTAGCCATAAAATCCAGTAACAAAAGTATCACTGTAGGAAATAGAACAGATTTGGAGCACTCCCCAAAATCTCAATCAGAAAGAATTATCATTGTTTGACCTGTATGGCAATTCTATGGAAACTCTATTCTCTGACCTTTTCTTAATTGCTAGAATGTGGATTTTGTTCAGAGTGAACAGTTGTTTTCTTAGGGAATTTTAAAAATTTAATCAGTAGCAATGATTTAACATTACATCAGACTAGGGGCTCATAACAGAGCAAACACTAGGTCAACCAAAAATTTAAAACTGGGAAAAGAAATGTCTACATAACACTTTAACAAACTGAAATATATGCCTAGAAATATAGGAGGCCATGTTCATGTTTAGTGCTGTGCATGTACCCAGAAATGTCCTGAGAAGAACAAAATCATTCATGTCTGGTTTATTTTGAACCTTTCATAAGCATGAAATGAACATGAAGTCACAACTGGAAAGTAACTGAGAATGATGTAGACTACAAGAACACAAAGGGACTCTAAGAAAAGCTAGGCAAAAGTGATTTAAGAAATTAAAGGAAATCTCTCCATTCATTGACAGACAACTAGGGTAACTGAACAGAAAATTTAGTGGTTTCATCTGGCAAAGAATGCAGACTTTATAGAATTTTTTAAAAGTCACTCAATAAACAGCAGCAATGAAAAAACAACAACAAAATGACAAAAAAATAGCAATAGCAACAAACTTTGGGAAAGGAGGTATAGGGTTTGATATTAAGAATTGCTGAAACACATCATTTAAGATATGCAGATTATAACAAAAACATTCAAGGTATACAAACAGACAAACACAAAAATGATGCATATACAGGAAAAACAATAAAAAAACTGTCCCTGAAACACCTTTTTTTTTTTTTTTGGATTTACTAGGTAAATATGTTCCATCCCACCAAAAGGAGTGACAAAAAGACAAAATCATCTATAAAGGAGTAAAGTATGCAAACAATGCTGCACAAAATATTTATTATCAGTGGTAATAAAATTGATCAAAGAACCTAATAAGGATTCTGAAACTGAATACGATAACTGAAATGGAAAATTTGCTAGATGTGCTTATCAGCAGAGTGGAGCACAGACAAGAAAGCATCAGCAAACTTGAAGTTAGCTCAGTTGAAATTATCTGGTCTAGGGAAGCAAAACAAAAAATGATGTGAAATCATGGAAGCCTATGAAGTCTATGGAACAAAATCAAGATTAATGGCATACACATAAGAATCTCAGAATGAATATAATAGAGAGAAATAGGCAGAAATGATGTTTGAAAAGACACGCAAGGATTTTGAGGAAGGGAAGAAAGGAAGAGGCAAATAAATAAGTGGAGCACAGTAGGAAGAAATTTAAAATATTTTGCATGATGATGGTAATCTAATGAATATTATTTCCAGTTAAGATGTAAATTTTGATCCCAAGGTTATAACAACAGAAATAGTAAGAGAACCAATAAAGAATCTCTAATAAATTAATTAAAATATTAAAAATTAAATGGACAATATTTATTTAATACAAAAGAAAGCAGTAATGGAGAGATAAAGATTTTAAGATCAGTAAGATATTGATACAAAACTAAAACATTGTAGACATAAAGCATATTTTATTAGTAATTAAGCTAAACATGAATGGAAAAGGCACTCAAACAAATATCAGTGATTGGTGGGAGGGATTGAGTGATGATTCAACAATATCCTATCTCGTAAAGATGCACTATTGATTCAAGGACACAATAGGATTTTAAAATAATGTAAAAAGTGCAATCATACTAGTATTAACCCAAAGAAAGCTGGAGTGACAATTACAATATTAAATAAAATAAACTTTTTTAGAATTTTTTGTTTCATTTTGTTTTTTTATTGGAAATTTTTTATGAGCAACTTAATGTGTTTCATGCTGACATGTATTTCATTGTGACATTTCCATGTGTATATTTCATTGTACATTGCTCATATAACTTCCCCCTTACCCTCTAGTGCCCTTCCTCTCTCATCACCCAGCCCTCCACCAATGGCATCATTTCTACTTGTATGTATTTTTGTGGGAGTCTTGATCTAAGCAAGTGCATCCCAATTTTGATTTAATTGCAAACTTTCTCCTGTAGTGATCTATGTTTGTACATTCTCAGCAGTATTACATGAGTAATGAAGTCCATTTGTTAATGGGTGTTTACAGTTGTTTCTCCAAATTTTGAGTCGGGCCACATCAGCAAATGGAGGTCCCTGGGGCTTTACTCCATTTCCTTCATCACTGTAGACTCTACTTTGAAAAGGCAACTCTTCCCCAGCAGTCTTTTGAGTGCCTTCCTACCTGGGAAGCCTGCAGCCATAGCCCCGTGGAACCCGATCCCGTCAGATCTCAGAAGCTAAGCAGGGTCGGGCCTGGTTAGTACCTGGATGGGAGACCACCTGGGAACACCAGGAGCTGTAGGCTTGGGAGAAGGACCTGGCAACCCCCTCCCCAAAATCAAACTGCCATTGAAAACCGTATAAACAGCAGAGAAGCACTGACAATAGTGTTTCCCCTGTTGTACAGAGGGTCGCTATGAGTCAGATACTGACTCGACAGCACCTAACAACAACAACAAATCCAACCTGGGGGCTCATTTTCCTGCAATATATCTGACAGTGTTTCTTTGCTATTCATAGGGTTTTCAATGGCTAGTTGTTTTGGGAGTGGTTCAGTGGTGACTCCTCCCTAGTCTGTCTTAGTCTGGAAGCTCAGGTGAAACCTGTCCACCATGGGTAACCCTGCTGGTATCTGAGATACCAGTGGCATAGCTTTCAGGCTCATCACAACACACAAGCGCCACCATGAGGAAAAACTGACAGATGTTAAAAAAGAAATGGACTACATAAACATTTACATTCTAGGCATTAGTGAGCTAAAATGGACTGGCATAGGCCATTATGAGTCAGATAATCATATGGTCTATTATGCTGGGAATGATAAACTAAAGAGAAATGGGGTTGCATTCATCATCAAAAAAGACATTTCAAGATCTGTCATGAAATACAATGTTGTCAGTGATAGAATAATATCCATACACCTACAAGGAAGGCCAGTTAATAGGACTATTATTCAAATTTATGCACTCACCACTAGGGCCACAAATGAAGAAAGGGAAGACTTCTACCAGCTTCTGCAATCTGAAATAGATCAAACATGCAATCAAGACATACTGATAATCACTGGTGACTGGAATGCAAAGGTTGGAAACAAAGAAGAAGGCTCAGTAGTTGGAAAATATGGTCTTGGTGACAGAAGCAAAGCTGGAGATCGCATGATAGAATTTTGTCAGACCAATGACTTTTTCATCGCAAATACATTTTTTCAACATCATAAACGGAAACTATACACAGGGACTTCACCAGATGGAACATACAGGAATCAAATTGACTACATATGTGCAAAGAGACGATGGAAAATCTCTGTACAAAATGTCAAAACAAGACCAGGTGCTGACTGTGGATCAGACCATCAACTTCTCATATGCAAGCTCAAACTGAAGCTGAAGAAAATTAGAACAAGTTTACGAGAGCCATGGTATGACCTTGAGTCTATCCCACCTGAGTTCAGAGACCACCTCAAAATAGGTTTAATGCATTAGTCACAAATGATCGGAGACCAGAAGAGTTGTGGCATGACATAAAAGATATCATTCAAGAAGGAGGCAAAAAGTTCTTAAAAAGACAAGAAAAAAAGAAAAGACCAAATTACATGTCCAAAGAGACACTGGACCTTGCCCTTGAACATCGAGCAGCTAAAACAAAAGGAAGACATGATGAAGTTAAGGAACTAAACAGAATATTTCAGAAGGCAGCGCAAGAAGACAAAAACAAATGTTATAATAACATATGCAAGGAGCTGGAGGCAGAAAACCAAAAGGGAAGAACACGGTCTGTGTTTCTCAAGCTTAAGGAAGTGAAGAAAAAATTCAAGCCTTGAGTGGCAGTAGTGAAAGATTCTACAGGGAAAATATTAAACAATGCAGGAAACATCAAAAGAAGATGAAAGGAATATGCAGAGTCATTATATAAAAAAGAATTGGTGGATGACCAACAATTTCAAGAGGTTGCATATGAAGAGGAATCAATGGTATTGAAGGATGAAGTAGAAACTGCCTTGAAGGAACTGGTGAAACACAAGTCTCCAGGAATTGATGGTATTCTAATAGAGATGTTTCAACAAACAGAAGCAGCACTGATGGTGTTAACATGTTTATGCTAACAGGTTTGGAAAATAGCTACTTGGCCAACTGACTGGAAGAGATCCATATTTGTGCCTATTCCCAAAAAAGGGGATTGAACTTAATGTCCAAACTATTAGACAATATCATTAATATCACACATAAGCGAAATTTTACTAAAGATTATTCAAAAGTGACTGCAGCATTATATAGACAGGAAATTACCAGAAAATCAGCCGGGATTCAGAAGAGGGCGGGAAACCAGGGACATCATTGCTGATGTCAGGTGGATATTAGCTGAAAGCAGAGAATATCAAAAAGATGTCTATCTATGTTTTATTGACTATGCAAAAGCATTTGATTGTGTGGATCATAACAAATTGTGGATAACACTTTGGAAAATGGGAATACCAGAGCACCTAATTGTAATCATGAGGAATCTGTACATGAACCAGGAGGCAATTGTTCAAATAGAACATGGAAACACTTTGTGGTTTAAAGTTGAGACAGGTGTGCACCAGGGCTATATACTTTCACCGTATCTCTTCAATTTATATGCTGAGCAAATAATCTGAGAAGGTGGACTTTATGAGGAAGAACGTGGCATCAAGATTGGAGGAAGGCTCATTAACAACCTGCATTATGCAGATGACACAACTCTGCTTGCTGAAAGTCAAGAGGATTTAAAACATTTACTGCTGAAGATCAAAGATCACAGCCTTCAATATGGGTTACAACTAAACATCAACAATACAAAAATCCTTACGACTGGGTCAGCACGCAACTTCACAATAAATGGAGAAAAGATCGAGGTTGTCCAAGATTTTACTTTGCTTGGCTGTATAATCAACACCCGTGGAAGCAGCAGTCAAGAAATCAAAAGACGCATTGCTCTAGGAGAAGCTGTGGCAAAAGATCTCTTTAGAGTATTGAAAAGCAAAGATGTCACATTGAAGACTAAGGTGTGTCTGACTTATGCCATGGTATTTTCAGTCATATCATATAGTTGTGAAAGCTGGACATTGAACAAGGGAGACAGGAGAAGAATTGATGCTTTTGTATTCTGGTGCTGGAGATGACTATTGAATATATTCAGGATTGCCAAAAGAACCAACAGATCTGTCCTAGAAGTGCAACCAGAGTGCTCCTTGGGAGCAAGAATGGCCAGACTTTGTCTTACATTTTTCTGACATGTCATCAGGAGAGATCAATCCTTAGAGAAAGACATCATGTTTGGGAGAGTGGCAGCTAAACAAAAAGGAGGAAAACCTTCCACCAGATGGATTGACACAGTGTCTGCAACAATTAGCTTAAATACAAATAAGATCATTTGCTGGCACAGAATCGGCAAATGTTTCAATCTGCTGTACATAGTGTCTCTATGAGCTGGACTTCACTAGAAGGCACCTAACAACAATTAGTCCATTTACATTATTGCCATCCTTTGGTATTTTTCTTCTTCTTCTTCTTCTTCTTCTTCTTCTTCTTCTTCTTATTCTTATTATTATTATTATTTCTCAAATTCTTATAGTTTCGATGTTTACTTTGAGGTTGGCTTCTCTGTCAACCCTAGCTCCTCACTGACCCTCCTCCCCCTCCTGTCTTCTCCCATCATCACTTCATTTGGATAGATCCCTCCCTCCTTTCTACTCCTTAAATTTTCCATTCTCCTCTAAGTTTACATGACCTTTAGGCAACTTCATCTCCATATTCAATGCAGCGCTTTTCACAATAGCAAAGATATGGAATCAACCAAAGTGACTGTCAAGAGAAGAATGGATAAAAAATTTATTATACATATAAACAATGGAATTCTACTTAACAATAAAAAACTGAAATAATGTCATTTGCAGCAAAATTGACGGAATTGGAGAAAATTATCTTAAGTGAGGAATTGGAGAAAATTACCTTAATTGAATTAACAGAATCCCAAAAGGAGAAATACCACATGTTCTCGCTCATATGTGGATGCTGAATCAAATTTAAAAAAGAAAAAAAATATCCTATGCATAAATTGGAACATAATAAAATAAACTTTAAGTATTTTACTAGAAACTAAATATTTGACAATTATAAAAATCACAATTTGCAAAGTAATAATTATAAACATGTATGCCTCTTACAACAATATCTCAAAATACAAGAAGCAAAACCTAATAGACTTGAAAGGAGAAACAAGCAAGTCAATAATAATTATATATGTCAATATATCATTATCAATAATGGGTCAAAAAATCTAGACTGACTATCAATCAAGAAATCAAAGAATTGAGCATTCTAAATTACCCACACCTCAGGGAGATCTCTAGTGACTCCCTGCAAAAGAAATAATATATTCATTTTAATGACATATGTGCCATTTTCTAACAAAGACCACATGCGAATGTATAAACTGAGTCTCTAATTTAAAATGATTAAAATCCTACAAATTATGACTGAAAAAATAAAAATAAATAGGAATTTTGGATAATCATAGCGATATTGAACTGAACCAACAATCTATTTTATTTTTGAAGTACTTATGGGTTGAACCAGTGCTTCACATTGGCTAGGCAAGTGCTTTACCACTACACTACACCCTGGCTTTCTTTCTTTCTTTCCTTCCTCTCTCTCATTTTTTCTCTCTTCCTTCCTCCCTTCCTTCATTCCTCTTTCTCTTTCTCTCTCTTCTCTTCTTTTCTTTCTTTGTGTAGTATTAGGATGAACCCAGGGCCTTGGACATGGCAGGCAAGTTCTCCACCACAAGCCACACTAAATGACTCCTTAATTGTTTAAATTTAAGACAGGCTCTCCCTAAGTTGCAGGAACTGCTTCTGGGCATGAATAAGAACTCAGCAACAAAGGAAATAAAAACAAGCATAGAAAAATGGGATTCCTTAAAACAAAAGTATAGCAAAGGAAAAAGTTTGAGTGAAGAAAAAACCTACAGAGTGACAGAAAATATTTGCAAACTAAGCATCAGGTAAAAGGAAGACAGAATATATATTGAATACAATTTCATAGGAAAAAAAGTCCAGTTGAAATGGGGAAAATACATTAATGAATATTTCTCAAAACAAGACATACAAATGGCAAACAAATGAAAACATGCTCAACATCATTAATCATCTACAAAATGCAAATAAATACCACAATAAATTATCACTTCAGTTCAGTCAGAAAAGCCATTAACAAAAAGGCAAAATGATTAGAAATGTTGGTGAGAAATGGAGAAAAAAGGAACTTTTGTACATTGTCAGAGGGAATATAAATTAACATAGCCAATGTGGAAAATAGTAAGGAGATTTGTAAAAAAAAAATTAAAACAGAACTATCATATGGCTCAGTAATCCCACTACAGCATATATAGCCAAAGAAAATGAAATTCTATGCTGAATTCACATTTGCATTCACTTTCTTGTAGCATCACTATTCACAATAGCCAAGATATGGCTATGTGCCTGTGGGGCTTGCACCTCCCGGTCCAGCCCAGATGTTCAGAAGGGTGGCGTTGCCATGCACACAGATACTAGGTACAAATACAATTCACTCAGGACCCTTAGGTGAGGGGCGTGGACTCCTGGGGCCCTGGGGAATGTTGGCGGAGAAGGGAGAAAGGAAAAGCCTCAGGCACTTTTTCCTTGAGGGGACAAACACAGCTCTTTATTTCTCTGCCCTTATCAGGGCAGAGGGAAAACCCAAAGTGTACAGCTTTAAGTGCTAGCAGCTCTTACACTGCCTCAAGGGCAGATGCTTCCATGTTAGTGGTCTTGGTGGTCACGAGGACGGGGGGGGGGGGGGGGGGGGGGGGGGGGGGGGGGGGGGGGGGGGGGGGGGGGGGGGGCCGGGCCCGTGGGAGAGGAGTTCTTGTCTAGTTGGTGGTCCACAACAGAGAGCTGCTTCCTTGCTGATGGTCATGGCGAGAGAGAGATCTTTCCTTGCTGAGTGTCCAGGCAAGAGAGAGCCAGCTGCTGCATTGCAGCTCCTTATATAGCTAGCCCACAGAATGGCCTGAGACAATCAGCTTTGAGTCCAATTACCCAATCAGGTTTGAGGGATTTGTGAAGGGTTTTGTACAAACATCCAATCAAGTTGTTTTTATTTTCCGTACGTTTCCAACTTACAAACCAGGTCTTCAAAATCTGTTTTTCCACTTTTGGTGTTTTTGCCAATTTTCTCCCAATTTCTTTCTACATGTGCCCTTCCCTATAGAATGAATAGACAAAAGTGATATGGTATATGTACACAATGGGATAAAATTCAGCCATAAAATATAGGGAATCCTGTCACTGATGTGTGACAATGTGGATGAACATCAAGATTATTAAGTAAATTAAACCATACACAAAAAGACAAGTAACACATAATTTCATTCATAAATGGAATCTGAAAAATTATTCTCAGAAGTAGAAAGTAGAATGGTTGGGGTTTATCTCAGTTGGTAGAGTGCTTGCTCTGCATGCTCTGAGGCCCTGGATTTGATCCCCAGCACCACAAAAATGGGAGAAGTACCTGACAGCCACTCCTGCAACAACTAGCCATTGAAAACCCTGTGATTAGCCAAGAAGCACTGACATAGTGTCAGGTATGGCACAGTGTCAGGGAGTGTTTCTATTCTACATAAGGTCTCTATAAATCAGACTCCACAGCACCCAACTACAATAAGAGAGTAGAATAACAGCCGGGCACGGTAATGCACGTCTGTAATCCCAGTGGCTCCAGAGGCAGAGGCAGGAGGATCGCAAGTTTGAAACCAGAGGCAGTCTGGGAAACTTAGCGAGACCCTGTCTCAAAAAGTGGAAAAAAAAAAAAAAAAAAGAAAGAAAAGAAAAGAAAAAAAATGGCTGAGGGTGCTCAGTCATCCAGCACTTGCAAAGCATGCCCCAGGGCTCAACTCTCAGTGCTGAAAAGAGAAAGAGAGAGAGACAGAGAGACACAGAGAGAGACATAGACACACTAGAATAATGGTTAAAAAACAGACTGAATCAAATAAGAAGGACAGGATATAGGGAGACATAGTTCAGCAGACATACATTTACTACTAGATAGGAGGAATAAGATCTGGTAATCTATTGCACCACAGGATGACTAATGTTAATAATAATGTATTGTATATCTCAAAATAGGTAGAAGATAGAATTTAAATATTCCACTATGAACATAAATTTTTGAGGTGATGCATGCTAATCACCCTGATTTGATATTATACAATCTATCTATCTATCTATCTATCTATCTATCTATCTATCTATCTATAACATTACCACATAAACTTTTACACTTATTATGGCTCAATTAAAAAAAAGAAACAAAAAAATGATAAAAGACAAAACAATTTAAAAGTAAGGAGGAATTGAACAGGTATTTTCCTTAAGAAGTCATAAAATGATTAATAATCATTTATGCTCAACATTAGCTAGTAGAGAAACATATCAAAAGCACCAGAGATTGTGCTTCAATACCAATAACATAGCAAAATTAAATAGGAGAAAAACAAGTATGATGAGGCTGTGGAGAACTTGCTGCTGTGATTATGTTTCAGTCAGCTTTTTTTCCCCTGTGTTAAAATACCTGAGAAAACAACTCAGTGTCAGAGGCCCTCATCTGTCTGAGGTGAGGCAGAACATCATGGCAAAGAGGGGCATGATGGAACAGAGCATCTCACCTCATGGCAGCCAGGAAGCACAGAGAGTGAGAAAGAATCTGGGGACAAAAAGTCCCTCTCACGAGTATGCCCCCAGTAACCTCCTTCCTCCAAGTAGGCTCCACATCCTACTTTTTTACTACCTTACAATGATGTCATTAAATTATGAATACATTGATAATCCACTGATAAATTGTAACCTTCATTATCCAAACACTCCTCGGAAATCTATCAGCTACCAAACAAGCCTGTAACACATAAGCCTACGGGAAAATTCGATGCAATATGTAACAGTTTGGAAATGAAGCAAGCATTTTAGAAAAGTTCAATGATTTCTCAAAATGTTACACATAGGTTTAACACATGATCCATCAGTTCCACTTAACGGTATATATGAAGGGAATACAAAAGCATATGCCCATATGAAAATCTATGTATTACTTGTCAAAGCAATAATATCCATAATCTCCAACAAAGTGGAGAAAGTGCATTGATGAATGACCTGATGAATAGATAAGTCAAATGTGTGTAATATCTGTAAACAGAATATTATTCAGCAATAAAAAGGAATGATTTACTGACACATGCCACAATATGGAAAAACTGACATTCTTATACTAATTGATGGATGTTAAACACCAAGTACCATGATATTGTATGGAGATATATCATATATTATTTCAATGTTCAATATTTTATATATTTATGAATTATACAGAATAGGCAAATTCAAAGAGATAGAAAGTAGATCAGTGGTTTCCACATGCTCTGTGCAGATAGGAATGAGGACTCACTGCTGGTGCATAATGGTTTTATTTTGGAGATAGTTAAAATACACTAAGATTCGGTAGTGGTAAACTTGAATGGTGTTGTGACGATAACTGAAACCATCAAGTTGTATACTTTGAAAAGGTAAATTTTATACAATATTAGTTTACTGTGTTTCAATAATTCTGTTTCTGCTTTTTTTTTTCTTTTTGCAGTGAGGCCTGTACATACTAGGCAAGTACTCTACCACTGACCTTAACCCTTAGCTCTCTCTCTTTTTTTTTTTTTTTTTTTTTTTTTTTTTTTTTTTTTTGAGAAAGAGGCTATTCTAAATTGTGCAGGCTACCTCTGGGTTTGAACTCCTGATCCTCTGGCCTCAGCCTCCCAAGGCATATACCACATTGCATGGGTCAGTGCTGTTATTTTTTTAAGTGATTGTAATAAAAAGAACACTTCAAGAACCATCTTGTAGTATAGTTACAATATCTTCAGGAGATATAGATTTAAAAGGAAAAAAGGTTAGTACTAAATGAAACAAGTTATTTTATACAGTGACCAGTTTAATATCATATTGTATTTAGTTTGGATTATGAAAGTAAATGTTGTATGGGAATTTCAATCCCCATCAATGGTAACTTCACTATCTCCATATCATATAACCTTGGTACACTGGTGAAGGATTTAAAATTATTCCTTGGAAATTCTTAAATTCTTTATTCTTGTTTCTGATCTTTGAAGTTTGCTTGGGTTGGAACAAGAAGAGCAAGAGTCATACAGCATGTCTTAGTACTTTGGGATGCTATCACAAAATATGATAAACTGGGTAGCTTATAGCTTATAAACAAACAAACAAAAGTATTTCATGCAGTTCTGGAGGCTGAGAAGTCCAAGATGAAAGCACCTGCAGATTCGACATCTGGTCAGGGCCCACCTTGTTTTCTATATGATGTCCTCTAGCTCTGCCCTCACAGGGTGATATGGATGAATGAGTTCAGCTCTTTGGGGGTTAGTTTAATAAAGAAAAAAACATCATACCATTTATTAAGGCTCTACCTCCATTTCTTAGTAGCCCCTTGAAAATCTTAACACAGTCACACTGGTGATTAAGCTCCAATATATGAATTTAAATGAATACAAACACTCAAATCATAGTGTTGCACACTTATTTGCCTTATTTATATTTTTTCTACTTGCCATCTGCAGATTTGCACCACAGGAAAAAGAGAGAGAGAGAGAGAGAGAGAGAGAGAGAGAAGATGATTACGTATCTAACCCAAGAAGCAAAAGTAAAAGCAAATGATTCATCATAACTACAGTTTATGGCCAACCACCTTTCACCCAGTAGGGAACATACAGATTTTCAGCAACCTTGGTATTATGAGAAGGAAAAGAATAACTTTAAGCAGAACCTGGGAAAACAGACTGTAGAGAGTACAGTTTCCCTCTTATTTTTATCTATTAGAATATCCTTCTCTTATGGTTTAAACCTAAAAGTCCCCAAAGGTCTTCTGTTTGAATGTTTGGTCCTCAGCTGATGGTGCTATGGGAACTTTGGGAGGCAGATTCTAGGTTGGTGGAAGCAAGTCAGTGATAGTGGGATACTGGAGATTTTTACCCAGAGTCACAGCTCCTGTCGCCCTCTTTGCTTTCTGCTTCATGATCACTAAGATGTGAGGGTCTGCGCCTTAGTCCCTGCCATATGTACCCAGCTGCCATGTTGTCTGCCACTGTTAGCTAAAATTCTCTAACCACACATTCCCAATAAATATTTCCTCCATAAGTTTGCTTCAGTCAGTTTCTCTGTCAAAGTGATGCACCACCTAAGTAATACATCTTCATTTGGGAAAAATTCAAAAATACTGAAAAGCGTAGTTTCAGTTCTCTTCTCAGCTTCATTACTCACTCCTCCCTAAGGATGAATAGAGAAGATAACAAGCTGGCAAAAGAATCTGTGCATATGTCTATCCTCTCATTTCTAATTCTACTGTCTGTGGTTGCACTACCTTCTAGTGATCCTGTTCTCTATAAACTCAGCACACTAGGGTCATGGGCTAGATTATGAATACTAAAGACAAATCTGTAGGAAAAGCCCTCATGCTACATATTGTTGGGGGCCCCAGAATTGCAAGGCAGTCATCTGTCCATAGCGAGTTGAATCTTCAAGCATAAATCTCCCTTGAAAGGATTGTCCCAAGATCTTAATGGAATGAAGCAAGGTATTAGGGAGACAAGTTCTGTCTCACTGGGACATATTAGCAAAGATGGGGGAGAGTGGCATGTCCCACAGCCCTTCTGAAATAGTGTCTTCAAGATGATGATTATCTTGGAAGCCAGAGATGGACCTGTGGAATTTAGAACTCATTAGTGCAGTCACAGGACAAGTCAAGACAAAGGCAAGGAAATTGATGAAGTATCTAAGATATTTGTGTGATCTTCCACTGATATCCGTATTTAGTCCTACAGCTTTGGGATCCTAAGAGTCATTAATCACCCACATTAATTTTTTTGCAAAGTAACTTCTACTGACACTGCTGAATAATTAACTCTTCTTGAATTTGTTGTTAATTGGTATGTACTAGATAGTGCCTGGTGGCAACTTTGGCTTCTTATTAAGTACAGTCCTGAGACACTGACACTATCTTGCCCGTCACTAGTACCACAGTAAATATTTGCCAAGCTCTGTCCATTATTTTTCCATTGAAGAAAACAATGCTTATATTGACAGACATAATTGGAGCAGAAATAAGAAAAGCAGAGGAAAACAAAAAGCAAAATACTGTAATATTTAGTGAGTTATCAGACAATTATTGTATATAGTACAGTTTTATATTGATAAAACTATCTCTGATTTGTGTGTGTACAAAATTATTTCAGTTAACTAGGATAAGTTAAAGCTTTTTTTCCTCTTTTATTCAACTATATTAGT
The DNA here is from genome assembly GCA_007922755.1 of Pedetes capensis. Lineage (NCBI taxonomy): Eukaryota > Metazoa > Chordata > Mammalia > Rodentia > Pedetidae > Pedetes > Pedetes capensis. The sequence continues at coordinate 20,621 of VMDO01015583.1, forward strand.
TATTCCTTTATTCCAGGAAGACATGATTGGTAGAATCTATATAATTTGGATAACTCTAAAATAATTGTTGTGGTTAGGTGCTGTGGAGTCAGTGTTAGATTCATAGTGACCCTATGTACAATAGACAAAACACTACAGTTGTGCTTCTCTGCTATTCATAGGGTTTTCAATGGCAGATTGATATTTGGAAATGGGTGCCATGTCCTTCTCCCAGGCCTACAGCACCTGGTGTTCCCAGGCAGTCTCCCATCCAAGTATAATCAGGCCCGACTCTGCTTAGCTTCTGAGATCTGCCAGGATTGGATGCCACAGTGCTATGGCTGCAGGCCTAAAATAATTAAATCTCCTTAACCAGGAACTAAGACATGGTCCAACAAACTAGTGAAATGGTTTCTTGTTATGGCTTTTACTTAATCTTCCCTCAACAATCCTTCCTCAGTTCACATGAGTGAAGTCAAAGAAGCTTACCTTCGAGAAAGGGATGCTATATGCTTATCATCTTTTTATTTTCTGTCTTTCTAGTTCTCTTCTAACCATTTTGGTTCAGAACCCCCCACAGTTCAAGCACAGTGACCATCAGGAGACCCAGGCAGTAAAGTGCTTAGATAACAGCCAGTGTTATAGGTAGACACTGCACTCTACAGCTTTGTTGTCGTTAGGTGCCACGGAGTTGGTATCCGACTCATAGTGACCCTCATAGGGTTTTCAATGGCTGACTGTTTCGGGATTGCCTTGGGAGTGGATTGCCAGGTCCTTCTCCCATTTTTGCAGTGCTGGGAATTGAACTCGGGACCTCAGAGACTGCAGCGCAGCACTCTACCAACTGAGCTAAATCCCAGCTTTAGGAGGTGTGTAAATCTGATGTTTTGTATGACTGCTATCCTGTGTTCTTCAGAAAACCATCTGACATTTCGAGACCTCTTAAGTCCAATTTACTATGCCTATCTCCTTGGCTCATTGCTTTCTAAAGTATTTTCCTTTAAAAATGTACTTCTAGCTTCTCTCTCTGATTATATCTGTTCTCCTTTTCTCATAGTAATAAATCAAGAGAGACCCATGCTGACTATCAGCTGTAACTCATAACAACTTCATAGGAAACTGATTCTTATGCTTTCTTTATGAAATCTGAAAGTGCAGGAAGATGAATGCAGACATTTCAAATTTGGTTCACCCTGTAGCAGCCATGAGATTCTCTTGATCTAAGATTTGGAAGGTAAAGAAGCACCAGGATCTATTTTAGGGAACAAATTTTAAGTTCTCTAAATGATTTCACTCAACTCTCCTTCACTAAGATTATGATTGGGAACAGAAACATCAAAAATTCTCCCTCATAAAATGGTGAAGTTTGCAACTCAACAGAATTAATGCATTTCCCTCCTTACTTCTGTTTTCTTGGTTATTTTATGCTCCTTTGGAGTGTTTCTGTCATTAACTTTTTGCAATTCCAACAAAGTGGCTTTAATTGGAAAGCAGCATCAATTTTCTTCAAGCTTCAACTGAAACTGATGTTATAAATTTCCAAATATGTGTCGTTCTCTCTTTTTTCTCAGTGTGAATAAGTAGGTGCCTCCCCAAATATATTCTCCTATGCTGAAATATTTATACTTAACTATCTTCTTGACTGTCAGGCTCTTTATATACACATACAAAAATAAATGATCACATTTGCCAGCCAACCTGAAGAAGAGTAATATCTATCCACATTTTTGAAAGAGCAACCAAATAGTGGATGGAATTTATGAAACATAAGTTTCAAGCAAATTGAAAAATATGCAACAAAAGTTTGACAAAGGAGAAATGGGGGAAACAAATGGGTTGATTCCTTTTTTCATTGCCTAGAGAAAGTTTCCACATCACAAAGCAGAGAGGGTAAACCCTCTGAGAGGCTCGTTGACTCCTTGTTTTAAGGGGAGGGAGCTAGGTACAAAGACAGGCTGAGGTGTCATGAGTTCACAGGACAGAATATCAGAGAGGAGAGAGATGCATAGAGAGAAAATCCTGGATATAATCAGAGTTTACTCTTCACATCTTCAACTGAGTATTGATGAGCACATATATAGCAGGACACTGCTCAAGGGCATGGAAGTCACTATCAATAAGGATCAAAGGAAAGCAGACAAAAAGATAACCAAGGCTCTAAGAACATCAGAATCTGTACATATTTCTAACAGCCTGGATGGGAAATTTCATAATTCATAAAAATATTTGGTAGAATTCTCCAAAAGTTATCACTTTATCATTGACCTTTGGATAGTTTATCCCCTGGGAATTTTTGATACAAGATGACTGTGGGAAATTGTTTGTTATCTGCTTTGTGCTTTAAAACCTCTGATGAGCAAATCCACAAATAAAGAGAAATGGTGTTTTAACTTTGGGCCTACTTGAATACACTCATGCAAAAGACTGGTTAAAATTAGCAGTTCCTTTTCTGTGTTTAAGAACTTTGCTGTTTTTAGCAGTGGTGTGTGACTTCTGGGGCAGAGGAGACATGAGTGTCAGTATATATAATAACCTCTGGAGATCTTAGTGAGATAAATGGCCTTGTGCATGCACTCTGTATCCAGATGATTGGCTAAGACAAACTAACAATAATGATGTTGGTAAGAATCTGGAGCAGCAGGAACTCATGCAATTTTGGAGAAAATGAAAAATAGGACAGGGACTTTGAAAAAGAGTCCAACAGTGGGTTTTTTGTTTTATTATATTCGTTGTTGTTGTTGTTAGGTGCCGTCGAGTCAGTACCTGACCCATAGCGACCCTCATAGGGTTTTCAATGGCTGAGTGCTTTGGGATTGTCTTGGGAGTGGATTGCCAGGCCCTTCTCCCATTTTTGCGTTGCTGGGAATTGAACTCGGGGCCTTTATTCTGTTTAGTTTTGTTTTAATATGAAGGTAAACATACTTACCATAGAAAAACCAACAATCTGTGTTTTTTTTCTTTTTTTGTTTTTGCAGTACTGGGGGTTGAACTCAGGACCTCACGCTTGCATGCTTTGCAAGTGCTATACCACTGAGCTGCACCCCCAGCCCAATTTTTTTGCTTTTTAAGACAGAGTCTCAGTAAATTATGCAGACTGTCTCTGGTCTTGAACTTGCAATCCTTCTGCCTCTGCCTCTTGAATCCATGTGCCACCATGCCGAGCTAGGTTTTTTTATTTATTTTTATTTTTTATTTTCCTTCATTTCCTTTACAGCAAGTCAGTCACTGTTGTTCTTTATCAGATAATATCTTTTATCTCTTATTCCTGAAGGATACTTTTGCTTCATATTGTACCTCTGGCTTGCAGTTCTTTGCTTTTAAATTTGAAAGGTTATTCTACTGTCCTCTGGCCTTGAGGGTTACTGATGTGCAATTCTCTCAGTCAACTGATGATTGTTCCTCTGTACTGTTGTTATCTGTCTGCTGTAATATTTTTTAAATTTGTGGTTTTAGGTAATTTGTTTACTACCTGTTTATTCATGGTTTATTTTGAGTTTATCATATTTGAAATTAATTGAATTTCTAAAATGTGTGAATATCAAAATCATAGAACTGAAGAGTTTTCAATCATTATTTCAATAGAAATTTTAGCTGTGTCAAACATTCAGAATCTCCACTGACATTGGGTTTAAACCTTTTATTATTGTGCTACATGTCCTGAGACCTTCTAATTTTAACAATATTTTTCTCTTATTCAGAGAGGATCATTTCAATTGATCCATGTTCAAGGATATTGTTTTTTCTTTTTGCTATTGAAATATTTATCACTGATTTATTGCTGATATTCTGCAGATTCTCTCTCATTGTTCACAGTAGATTTAGTATCAGTCTGATGTCAAGGCCTTTGCTGTATTGCTAATTTGTCTCTTTGAGTATGATCTCGAATTTGGATGATGTTTTATACCTTAGTTATTTTCAAAACCTTTGTATACTTCTTTGGAAGTGTTCCATACATACATTTCCTTGGGAAAGTATGGGATTCATAAGTGTCTCCATACAGAATTAGTGATGGCATGACATATTTCTGCTAGATGTTTCCTCTTTGCTATTTCCCTTAAAGTAAGCAGCTCTCAGATTCCAGTCCTATTCTTCTAGTCCACATGAGTATAAAGTGTTATTTCAGAGTTTTATTCTCTTATATTGTTGCATACTTCTACAAAATTGTCCCCATTTAGTGTCAAGCATTTAGCATGGGGAGAGAACAAAGGGCAGGAAATGAGAGAGAGAGAGAGAGAGAGAGAGAGAGAGAGAGAGAGAGAGAGAATGAATAACATTTTCCCCTCACCCTCTTTACACAATGTGGTTTTTATTTCCTATATTCAGGAGAAAATACTTTCTCTGAGTTTTAGGTACTTGAGTTTCTCCTATCACACAGCTGTGATATAGTTCCATAACTGATGTTTCAATTGGAGTAAGGCTAGAAGAGAAAAGGAGGACACACATACACAAGCACACATGCACACTCATGTGCATGCAAACACACACACATACACACACACACAAATGATGCTCTTCCCCCATATTAGGGCTGGCAGAGTTTTTTTCCTAGTTTTTGTAGCCATAAAGACAGCCTTCTCTCCAATGTTTTAGTAACCACATCTGCCACGAATTTTCTTGATTTAGCCTGGTCTCTTGTCAGAGAGTAAAGAGACAATGAAAGCAATAAACCAGGAAATATTACCACAATTTTAATTTTTCTTCAAATTATAACTTCTTTCACCAATCTTCCTGCTATCACTTACTTTTCAGAGTACAGAAGGTTTTTTTTTTTTGTGTGTGTACATGTGTTTGTCTCTGCATTCTGCCCAAAATTTGGAGGTTTAATCAGTGAAAGAGACAAGCTATGGTGGGCTTACTACATTTTTCTAAAATCAGAAGTACTTCTAAGTAATTATACAAGAAATAAAAATATATAATTTTTTACAATAACTTGGAGTCAAACAATTCATAATTATCATAAATTATAAACCAAATTTTCCATCAACTGTTGTAGCGATAACAAATTTGTATATACTCATAAAATGAATTATTCAGCATTTAAAAGGAATGAGCTATTACCACATGTGAGTCACCTCAGAAGTATAATAAGAAGAAAAATAACACAGGCAAAACAAATTGATGTATCATTTTCTTTCATTCATACAATGCTCTTTAAAAAAGCCAGAAATGTAGTGATAAAGCAGTACTTACTAAAGGTCACAGGGTGTAGGAAGAGATTTCTAAAGAGAACTTTCAGGAATGATAGACATGCTCCTTATCCAGATTGTGGTAGCAGTAATTAGACACTCTTCTTATTAACACATAAAAACTGCACATATTTATGAGGTATATGACTTAATATACTTGTCAAAAATCATAAATTATACTCCAGAAGTTCACAAGTTTTACTATATATTCATTTATAATTCAATAAAACTGATTTTAAAAGTTTAATGTAGATGCAATGTGTGCTGTATTTCTTATATATCTCTATCAAGATAAAAAATGTTATATGTTGTGAGCTTGATTATCAAAGTAAAGTTGGAAAAAACTATGTGGTGATTCTTTAAGAAATGATACCACACATCAAATAGTCTCAGTTCCTTCCCCTCAGCTTTGAAATAAAGAAAAATCTTTAATGCAATTCACATCCTTTGTTTAAACATTCTAATTCCTATTTACTGAAAATCTTCACTAAAGGATGCAAAACACAAAAGGGTACTTTTTGAAGAAAAAATAACTAATTTTATCTGCTCAAATGAAAAATATTCAAATTGTGAGATAGAATAATGAAAACACCAGTACAAACCTTCAGATTAGGCTTCTTCCTAGGATAATCACAAAGTAGGATTCAGTACCCTCCTGAATGTCGCTCTTTGTCTAAACCATCCCATTTTTCATATGACCCATTCAAACTATTTTTGTGTGACTAATAATAATTTATTTCATATCCCTGAATGTAGATATGTAGATTACCAAATTTTCCTTTAAAATGAATTCACAGAAACTATATTAATCAGTATTTGAAATAAAGGCAAAAAATTTACCCCATAGTAAGGAAAAAAAACAAAACAAAACCTGAATTTATCTACTTGCATTTAAGAGAAAAACATCATTAGAAAGTATTTTATATTTTATTTAAAGTAATAGTTAAAAATACTGGCAAATGAGAATACTCACCATGTCTGAACATCAGATTCAACATGCAACATAGAAACCAATTTGTCTCACAATCAGAGCTAGTAGTGCCCATCTCTTTCATTATACTTCTACAGCATTTAGAATGTAACATTTATTTGTTAATTCCTTGTTTGAAAATTTCATCCTAAACCAGAAGGGACAGTAAAGCGGCAATATCTCAGGTAGCATTTTTAAATAGGAGACTCAATAAATATTTGTTGAAAGAAAAAACGCAAGCTAGGTGTTGTGGCACAGGCCTATAATCCCAGGGAAACTGGAGGCAGGAGGATTGAAAATTTGAGGCTAGAGGCAGTTTGTATAATTTAGAGACCCTGAATCAAAGTAAAAAACATAAAAAACAAACTGGGTTGCAGCCCAGTGATATAGCACTTGCAAAATATGTGCAAGGCCCTGGGTTCAACACTCAAGTACTCTAACAAATAAAATAAAATATAAAATAAAATATAGAAGGAATGCATACTTTTGCAGATGATCAATGAATAATGCTTCTTAAATTCCATGGTACTCAAAAATAGATTTTCATCAGCTAAAAAATATAAGAAAAAGAGAAAATATTAAACAAAGTAATATATTCTATATAGATAATAGAAGAATCTTGAAGACTTAAACTGTTGATATTTTTTTACCTGAAATGATAGCATCAAGTGAGTTTTATTTCCACAATAACATATCTGGGATATAGGTGGGTGTTAATTGTATTTTATTTTCAAAATATAAATAATAAATTGACCTAGATATTTTAAGAAAATTAAAAATATAAATAAATGTTCATAAATGTTCCATAATTTAGGTAAATTAATTAATTAATTAATTTTCTTTCTTTCTTTCTTTCTTTCTTTCTTTCTTTCTTTCTTTCTTTCTTTCTTTCTTTCTAGAAAGAATCATGCTATGGATCCCAAGCTGCCATGAACCTGACTAATAATCCCAGCTGATCTGGAACTCGCATTGATCCTCCCACCTCAAACTCCCGAGTGCTAGGATTACAGAAATGCATGCCTATCATATATGTGTTACTTTAACCCTTTGACTATCAATTTCACGTTGAAGTTGTTGTTATTGTGTGCTGTGGAGTCAGGTCCAACTCATAGTGACGGTGTTTACAACAGAACAAAACACTCCCAGACACTGTACCATGACCAGCATTATATCAGTGCTTCTCTGCTATTCGCTGGGTTTTCAACAGCAGGTTGTTTTGGGAGTGGGCTGACAGGTTCTTCTCCCATTTTTGTGGTGATAGGAATCTGTGCCTCAGAGGGCACAGAGCAACATTCTACCACCTAAGCTAAACCCCAACTCAAATCAAAATGTATAACATTCAGTATTTTATTCTGGGAACTTTTCATTATAACAACAAAACCAGAACTTGATTAGAAATATAATTGCTTTGATTGAGATAAATAATCATGTAATTTGTGATGTGCATCATTTGAATACAAAAAAATTCATAAGAAAAAAATTGTCTAATTGTACCAAAATTTCAGATGAAATAAAGAAACTATGACAGGTAGAAAAAGCAATGTTAGATTTAATAATAATAATAATAATAATAATAATAATAATAATATATTTTATGTTATAAAACAATTCTTACACAAGGGTACACTGCACACTGTATACATAGTTTTTGCTCTCAGTGTGAATTTAATGACATTGAATTCCTCTAGTATTTCTTTGTAACTGCATGGGACATATGTGCCCTCATGGTAATCAAAGGGTTAAAATTAGCACCATAAAAGTCAATCTGATTTCTTCAATAATAGTCAATATTAGCTATTGATTATGTTGTTGTTGTTGTTAGGTGCCGTCAAGTCGGTATCCAACTCATAGCGACCCTCATAGGGTTTTCAATGGCAGACTGTTTCGGGATTGCCTTGGCAGTGGATTGCCCGGCCTTCTCCCATTTTTGCGGTGCTGGGAATTGAACTCGGGACCTCAGAGACTGCAGTGCAGTGCTCTACCAACTGAGCTAACTCCCATCCCAGCTATTGATTATAATATCTACTAAAATATTTAAAACTGTAAAGGAATTCTTCAGTTCCAATTCTATCCACTTAGAATCTAATACTATTTTTAAAGACTCCAAACACTAATAAATTGACATATTAGAATATCCGTGTTTCATTCCAAACTTTACATCTGGATTATTTATTTATTTTCGGGGGAATACTTTTTGTTCTCTGAGTAAGGATATAAGTACCTTTATTAAGGCCTGCAGCCGTAGCTCTGTGGCATACCATCCCATCAGATCTCTGAAGCTAAGCAGGGTCGTGCCTGGTTAGTACTTGGATGGGAGACCTCCTTAGGAACACCAGGTGCTGTAGGCTTGGGAGAAGGACCTGGCAACCCCCTCTCAAAAACCAATCTGCCATTGAAAACCCTATGAACAGCAGAGAAGCACTGATATAGTGTTTCACCTGTTGTACGCAGGGTAGCTATGAGTCGGATACCGACTTGATGGCATCTAACAACATTAAGAGGTAGAACACCTTTGCCAAGTCATTCACTATAGATAGGACAGGTTGTACAATTTATTACTAAATGTCATTACTATTGATTACCTGAGTGAAGTCTGGCATTTCAAAAGGATATTTACTCTAGGAACTTATTTCAAGATGTCTTCACATCTGTCAGCAATGAAGTTCCTGAAGATGACTTTTCCCCAAAAAACTCTTTACCTCAGCTGTTCCAATGAGATCTACTCCATGATGCCACCACTGGTGATAGAAAAGAAACACCTACTTTTTTCTGTCATTTGTAATCACCCCTGTGCTTTCATCACCTATGTCTGTGCTTTTGTCTATAGTCTCCTTTTGGGTTATTATAAGACACTATGATAAGTCTCCTATTAAATGGTAGTATCTCATAACATTAATTTGTGTGTATGATAGGAACATAAGATCTGACAAATTTTAAGGCATACAATAGAGTCTTATTAACTACAAGCACTATGTAGTATACTGGATCTCTAAGATTTCCTCATCTTTTACAACAAAACATTGTGCTTGTGGATTAATGCTCTCCTTTTCCCCCCAACCCAGTCCCTGACAACCATCATTCATTCCAGTCTTAGTAGTTTAATTATTTCAAATTCATCATTCAAGTGATATGCAGTACTTGTTCTTCTATACTGGGCTCAATTTTCTGTCTGACATATATCTGCTGGGTTCATACATATGGTCACATATGGCAGGATTTACTTCTTTTTAAGGCCCAATAAAATTCAGTTCCCTAAACATTTACATATTGCAGGCTTGGTTCCCAGGGTGGCAGTATTGAGAAGTGATGGAAACTTTTATGAGGCAATGCTTAGTGGGAACTTTTTAGATCGTTGGGAGCATTCTCTTGAAAGGGATTAGGTAGCTACCATGGGACCTCTTGGTATTTCTTGTGATAAAATTATTTTTAAATAATAATAAAAGAAGTCTGGCCCTTTTCCCTCTTTGCTTCCTAGTTTGAGATGACAACTTGCTCAGACACATGCTCTTGCCATGGTGTGACAACTTCAGCAGGCTTCACCTGAGACTGACTCAATGGGGTTATCAATCTTGAACTTTGAACTTCCAAAAGAGTGAGTTAAGTAAGCCATTTTTCTTCATTTTTAAGCAGCCAGCCTCAGGTATTTTATTATGGTAATATAAAGCTCACTGTTACTGTATTTATATAACATATTTTCCTTATTCATCTGCTAATGGATGCTTATCTTTTCAAAACTACAGGATCTCTTGTGACTTACTACCATAAAAGAAATTTGCTTTCAGACCTTGAAAAGTAATTACTTTTGCTATGCTGACTTTGTACATGCCAGTCCATAGATTAAAACTGATTTTGTCGTATGTTGGGATGGATATGGGCAGCATGCCTTAGTCTGTTCTATAGGATTGAAAAGATATACATGAAAATGTTTAGTTCTATTATACATACATACAAAAGTGCAAAAATGATCATTCAAGCTAGAGATAGCCATGACTTAACATGTTAAACATGGTAATGTTTATATGTTTTTTAGAAAAATAATTACTAAGTCAGACACAGTGGCGCACGCCTGTAATCCCAGCAGTTTAGGAGGCAGAGGCAGGAGGATAGCAAGTTCGAGACCAGAGGCAGCAGTCTGTTTAACTTAACAAGACCCTATCTCAAAAAGTTAAAAAAAAAAATGCAAATAATCAGCATATACAGAAATGGGCTATAAAAATTTCTGCCTGTGAAGTTACCATTGTATGTTCTTACTTAAAACATTTTTCTCTAATCATTGCCAATGTTTGCACTCCATATCAGGTAATTAACTTGGCTTATTTTGCAGCATCACGTTTTTTGTTTCTCAGCTACTTTCCATGGAACACTTTTTAAATGCATTCTATTTTATTTGTTGAGATTTGGCAAATTATTCTGTTAAAAATTCTTTCAAGATAACCTTTAAAGGCCCCTGGTATATCAATTTCTTCACTGTATTAATCTCATTATGCATTAGTTGAACCTAGTATTGCTAACCCATTGAAACAGTGGATTTTTTTTTCTAGCCTTGCAGCTTCACTTTTGGTATAAGTGACTGAAGAATTTGTGCCCTTTATATTTTACTCCAATTATGAAAGTATTTTTGATAACAACAACAAAAAAATGGTTCTTTCATTTATTATTTGGTTTTTGTTGAGTCTTTTCTAAATTAATGTTTTAGAGAACCTCTTTTACACAAAGGAGAATATATTACTCTTTTAGCCAAAATTATATTTTCTTTGTTTCTATAATGTATTAATCCTCAATATGAAATAAAAATTTATAATAAAATGCCAGATGTGACTTACTATCTACAATAAGTATAAATTTTTTTCTATTATGTAAGCTAGAAATTTTACAAGCAAAGGAATGAAAGATCTTAAAACAGAAGTCAACATCAAACATAAATTTATATTGTCCTTCAAATTGAGTGATCAAGACAAATTTGAAAAAATCAAATAATGCAAATAATCCTACCAAAGAAGAAAAAATTAAGAATAAAACACCATTTATAGAATCAACAATTGATTAAAAATAAAAATGATAGCTGATGTGTTGGTGCACAACAAAAATCCCAGCAACTTTGAAGGCAGAGGCAGGAGGACTATAAGTTCAAGGCCAGAGACACCCAGATAATTTAGCAAGACCTTGTCTCAAGAAAAAAAAAATTGGAAAAGGGCTTGGGGGTGTGGCTCAGTGGTAGAGCATTTACAAGTTCTGAGCAATCATCCAGTATTCAATAAAAGAATAAACAAATAAATGAATAAAGAAATAAAGTACATAAATAAAATTAAAAATGACAAATACAGGTTTTCATAATGTGAAGACATGAACCTTATTATCCACTATGAAAATGAATTAATTTGTATTAATATATGTATATATTGGGAGAAGGATCCAGCAACCCCCTCCCAAAAATCAATCTGCTGTTGAAAACCCTATGAAGAGCAGAGAAGCACTGACAATAGTGTTTCACCTGTTGTACAGAGGGTCGCTATGAGTCGGATACCGACTCAACGGCATGTAACAACAACAACAATATGTATATATACTAAATTCAGTACATCTCTGTTTATGTATGATTTCATATACATACACACAAAGTGATATGCTGTTGTTTTTGTTGTTAGGTGCCATCAAGTCATGTCTGACCCATAGCAACCCTCATAGGGTTTTCAATGGCTGATTGTGTTGGGATTGCCTTGGAATCTATTGCCACGTCCTTCTCCCATAAAGTGATATGTACACAATTTAAATTTGCTTTACTATTAAATATATGGGGGCTGGGATTTAGATCAGTTGGTAGAGTGCTAGGCTGAAGTCTCTGAGGTCCCGAGTTCGATTCCCAGCACCGCAAAAATGGGAGAAGGACCTGGCCACCCACTCCCAAGGCAATCCTGAAACAGTCAGCCATTGAAAACCCTATGAGGGTCTCTATGAGTCGGATACCGACTTGATGGCACCTAACAACAACAACAACTAAATATATGTTCATGTGTATATATGCACATAAATTTAAATGTAAATTTTCACATATTATCTCACATAAAATGTTTTAAATGTAGTGAGATCTTTTTATTCCCACTGTTCTCCAAATTCTTTGTCTTTAGACAACAATAAGAACTCAAAAATGTTTTTCTAAGTTTGTTCAGTGCAAATTTGTTCATAGTAGCAGTAAGAAAAAATCATATTGTTTCTGAATAATAAATAATTGGTTAAGTGAGGCAGAATCTATAGCTATATTCTAGATTAATGTAAAAATATCAAGCATTATATTTTAGGTGGCATATAATAATCAAAATATTAATGCCACAAAACAGGACATGGATACAGTATAATGCTAATACACACTAAAAGAAACACATCTTTATAAATATACAATAATACATATTATTCACATATTAATATTAATTTTAGAAAACAACTATAATTGTCTATACATAGCCTTAATATTTTGTTTCCACAAAAATTTTATAAACTTTAGTAATTTATAAAGTTTACAAAATAGCAACCTTATTTGGTACACACATACACACAAATGGTAGTAAGAAATTTTATATTTTTCATGCTAAAATCATCCTTGTCTTAAAATTTTATCTCTAGTTTGAATGTCAAATAAGAAAAAAGATTCCTAGGATGAGAAATAGCTTTGCTTTCTTCCCATAGATCAAATCAATCTACAGCAGGTAGATCATATTCCTCTTGAAGGAATTTTTCCCTGAGTGTACATTGATATTTTAAGCTTTTAATTCTTCATTATTATACCAGTAAATGTAAAAAGAATTTTTAAGAGTGATAATTGTGCTTCTTTTATGCTGAATGTTCTAAGTAGGTACTGCATCTTTGTCTTTGTTTGTTATTTGTGTGGTGATAAATTATTATAATGAGAATTACGGCTAAGGTGATTGCTGAGTGTAAATGAGTGGGGTAAGAAAATTAAGCCAGACATAACATTGTAGTCCTCAGCATTGGAGGGTATTGGTGGAAAATTTCTTAATGGAAAGAGCAACAATGCTTTTTCATCACATGGTTTGTGTTCTGTGTCAATAAATAGAAACAAAAGTTATACATAAATTGTAATATAAATTCAGAGCTGTCAAAGTGTAATATTCTGTTTGGTGTCATTTATTGCTTCTGTATTCCAAAGGAACTATTAATCTGACTATCTATTTTTCAGCGTGTTTAGTATGCTACCAAGCAGTTGACTCAGATCCTTTTGGTCTACCCAGATAAGAACTATGAGTAGATCATGAGTACTGGCAATTCCAGATTGTTGAGTGTCCAAGACCTCTCTAGGTAGGCAGATCCATTGGCTTATAGTTCTAAACCCTGAGAACTAGGAGCCTATTGCTCTAGTATTTATAAGCCAGAGTCGTATGGCTCTAGGCACTCAGGTAGAATATTATTACTTTGAGATTTAACCACCAGCAGCACTTGGAAGCTTATTGTAATTCTTGGCTTCCATCAATAGTGAATCATCATAGATTGGCAAGTGGCAGCACATGGTGCCTGCTGATATTACTGCTCTGAAACAGGTCCCAGGTGCTGGGACCCTCAAACCTAGAGTGACAATTGTTAGAGCTCTTAGGTAGCTGGTGCTAGAGACCTCAAGTTTAGAGCATCAGGAACCTCAGCTCTGGACAACAGCTAATGTTACATATCTCAAGTCTAACGTATCTTAGACCCTTGGTCCTTATGGCTTAGCAGCTCCTTGGAACACTTCCATTGACCAGGGTTCATAATTTTTCTTCTCTGGCTTTTCACAGCCTTCTAGCTTTTGTGTTCAGCCTTGATTCTCTGCTCTCTCTTGCCTTCTCTCTACTTTTGCCATCCTTCATTGTCCCTGCCACATCTGCTTCCCATTGTTTCTGCCCTAGCCACTCTCTGTAACCCTTTGTTGTTGCTGTTAGGTGCCATTCAGTCGGTATCTGACTTATAGCAACCCTACATACAAGAGGCAAAACACTTTGTAAGTGTTTCTCTGCTATTCATAGGGTTTTCAATGGTGGAATGATTTGGGGAGTGGGTTGCTGGGTCCATCTTCCAAGCCTACAGTATCTGGTGTTCCCAGACAGTCTCCTATCCATGTACTAACCAGGCTGGCCCTGCTTAGCTTCCAAGATCTGAGGGGATCGAGTGCCACAGTGCTATGGCTGCAGGCCTGGAACCCTGTAACTGTCCTTTTGTCTCTACTGCCATTGTCTCTCCTGCTGCTTAATGTCAGCTGCTGTTGCCTTCCCTGATGTTACTGCTCTATTGCTTCTTGCACCATACATGTTACCAACTCCCCCTACTCTACTAATGATAAAGGCCAAAATAAGAAAAAAAAAAGACCACTTAAGAGAATCCATGTATTGAGGCTAACTTTGCAACACTAGGAGGGAGCACTTGAGGTTGTCTTCCATCTGGCAAAAGAAATGAACCACATAACCAGCTTATATAGCCAGCAATGGGGTGTGGAAATAAAATTTGTGCCAATTATAGCCATCCCTTTGACAAATGAAAGGCATTTTCCTACAATCATTAAACAGTCCATCATGCTAGTGAAGGGACTATTTTTATACCAATTATAGGCTTACTCATTGACTATGGGGAAGTGTCTTCCCTCTCATCTGAGTGAGAATAAGTGTAGGGTAGGTAGAGTTATTTAGAGCTCACCAAGGTTTGAATACTACTTTACATGACTAGTGCAAGCTGTCTGGAATGGTCATAACTGGAGCATGTCTACAGCCATTATTACAGTTGTCCTCTGCAGCTCCTAGAGTGTCCTCAGAGTGATTATAAAAGGTACAAAACAGCTGGCTGTGATGAGGGCAATCCATCCATTTGCCAGTAAAGGGATTGCTGAGCTGACATTTTCTTACTCAAGGCTGTCAGGCATAAGGGAATGGCCTGTGAAATAGCACACTCTTGATAGTTCTACTCATTCCCAGAAAACATTAAAAGGGGGTTACAATAAAGATTTAACAATAACTCAACAAAGAACTAACAATTCTAATAGCAATTAACAAGAAGACAAGTTGAAGTCCAAGGTGTTGCTTGATGTGGTTCTAGAATTCAAGAAATCAAAAGACATATTGCTTTGGGAAAAGCTATTGCAAAACACCTCTTTAAAGTGCTGAAAAATAAAGATGTCACATTGAGGATGAAGGTGAGCCTGATTTATGGTATTTTCATTCACATCATGTGTTTGCAAAAGGTGGATATTGAATAAAGGAGACAGGAGAAGAACTGATGCTTTTGAATTATGGTACTGGAGACAATTATTGAATGTACCATGGACTACCAAAGAAACAACAGATGCATCCTAGAAGAAGTGCAATCAGAGTGTTACTTGGAAACAAGACTGGTTAGATTCTGTCCTATGCATTTTTGCACATGTTGTAAGAGGGGACCATTCCCTGGAGAAGGGCATCATGTTAAGGAGAGTGGCAAGTCATTGAAAAAAAGAAAGACCCTCAACTAGATGGATTGACACAGTGGCTTCAAAAAAAAGGCTTTAACATCAAAAAAGATCATGTTTGTGGCACAGTGTTAGGAAGTGTTTCATCTCTTGTACATAGGATGGCTATGAATGAGACATGACTCAAAAGCACTTAATAACAACAGCAACAACAACAAAAATAACGATAACAACTTGTATTTAACAATGTTTACCAGTGTAAGACTCCTGCCCTATTTACCTTGGGAGAGGTGATTCCCTCTGTTTGTGTGTACACACATGCACACAAATGTATATATACACATGTATATATATATATATATATATACATGTATATAATGTATATATACATGTATATACATATACATATATATAATGTATATATACATATAATGTATATATAATGTATATATATACATATACACAATATGTATATATACATATAACTTAATAATTAGACAAAAAAACTTTTAATACTAAAAATCTTAAAATTTTTATGGTCAGGTAATTTACTGCTGGCTCTTTGTAATATGGACCTAAGTCAAAACACATACTTTTAAAGTAGAATTTAAAGACAGAATGAAGGAAAGAATTATTGGATTTAAATTTATCATCATTTCAGAAATTAATGTTTTCAATTTTTCACATTGTAAGAAATATCTGCAATAAACATTTTACTTTATAGTTTTAGAAAGAAAATGCTTATTAAAATAGAGGCATCTATGAATGAAATTGAAAAACAATCATTCTTACCTCAAAAATTCTTATGGGGGTCAAGGGGAGGTCAAAGAAGGATTTTAAGTATGCCATAATCATATTAGATTTTTTACTCAAGTTCAGAAGCTGTATTGTTACTTGGGAGACTGGAGAAAGTTGGATGAAATGTGGAAAAACCTTGGTTCTTTGAGTGAACTGACCTAAAATTAGGATGCTTCCCCTGGCAAAGAAAAAGACAGAAGGACCAGAAGTGGTGTAAAGTAAAGGTTCAGTAAAAGTAAGAAGATATATACCTTACAGACAAAGATAAGATGCATACCCTAAGAGATCAGAGACCCTGGGCTTTGAACTCCCTAATTTTTAGAGAAGGGGGTAAAAACTGCACCATTTCCAGGGAAATGGAGTTTTGGGTACAAAACTTAGACTTTGTCCTTCCTGGGCAACAGAGGAGGAAAAGATTACCCTTACTTAACGTTTTTACTGGGTCAAGAGCTATTTTCAGTGGACTTAGAACCTGAAAGTGCCTAAGGCAGGAAGAACTAATAGCCAACTGCTTTCATTGTCACTAGTTTACTGTTTAGCTTTGAGTCAAGAAATAACAGCATTTATTGCTTGTCAGTTTACCTTTTAGTTTTGGGTCAGTCAGTAAAATTCCTCTATCACTTAATTATGAACAAAATTATATATAGACAGTTATCACCTACTAAGTGACCAGTGCTGGTTTATTATTCATTAAGTAATAAAAGGGCAGTACTTGAAAGTATATTATAAATGGCTTGGGTGACTTTCCATTACAGGTCCTAAAATCTGCCTCCTTCCCCAATTTTCTTAATTCCTTACCTACCCCAACAATATGGGCAGATATAATTTTTATTATATGGGCAGTTTCACTCTTTGTTCTGATCATTAATATTAAAACTACTTAATATCAAGTATGTTGTAATAATCCTAAGAAAGAAATAATTTGTTCCACTCATATAGGGAAATAAAGAGTTATAAATTTGGATTTAAGGACATGTTTAAAAAGAAAAGATGGTAATTGGGAGCTGACACAGAATAGGGAGGCAGAGAATTGGGGATGTGAGAGGGAGGTGGAGGCAGTGATGGCAGCACATAGGCACTGCCATGTGGTCTAAAGGTTGGGGAAAGCTATCTGAATGACATTACATCCTACTTAGGACCTATGTGATGAACAGACATAATCCAACAAAAGGCGGAAGGATGGGGAGCCATATTTAAGGTAGAGGGAACATCAGGTGCTAAGACATTTCTTCTCCCCCTAGTTACAGGATCTCCTGTCTTGCTCTGCTGAGGCACCTTCCTGGTCCCCCACACTTGGCCTTTCAAGACCTATGAGGAACAGAAGGAGTTTTTGGCCCAGATGGCTACAGAGCACAAGGTATGTCTGGACACAGTTCAAACCTTGGAACTTCATTGATGAATTCTTCATTCACATATAATAGGATCAAGGAAATCCTCACACAGAATTCAACTAAGAGAATTTTCCCAGTTCTTCTCTGGACATCTCTTTTGCTAGGATGGAGACAAACAGCTCTACACTACGAAATGTCCCCTGATCCTTCTGAAGTTCCCACAGCCCTAGACTTGCCTGGAGAGAAAAGCTCAGATCCACCCATCTATGAGCACAGAGCCTGTGCTGTTTGGTCCATAGAAACAACTCTGGGAGATTCATGGAGCTGGGGGAGCCTTCCACAGGTGTGTAGACACCTCAGCCTGCCTGATCAAAGGTTGAATCACATCCATTTCCAGCAACCCCTGGTCACCTGTCAGGCTCACTTATGGGCAAACCACAACCACTGCTGCCCTTGGGAGTGGGCCTAAGGAAGAGACCTGTCGGGTACTCACCAAGGTGAGTCTGTATCTGGGTTAGCACAAACCCAAAACAAGCATTACTGTTGTTGTCAGGTGTGCTCAAATTGGAGTCTGCCTCGTAGTGACCCTACATAAAACAGACAAAACACTATTAGCACTACTAAGCACTACTAGCAGTGCTTCTCTGTGATTCATTGGGTTTTCAATGTCAGATTGATTTTTGGGAGTGGGGTACCAGGTCCTTCTCCCAAGCCTATAGCACCTGGTGCTCCCCGGTAGTCTCCCAGGTAGTACTAACCAGGCCTGAACCTGCTTAGCTCCCAGGATCCAACACCACATTGGTACAGCTGCATGCTTAAAATAAGCATAGTCAGATGTGAGAGTGGAGAAAATTTGTTATTATCTCAGCTGGTAAAGAGGGCATGGGAGTTATTTCCAAAGCAGTGCCCTCCTCAAACAAAAGAAGGCCAGGGATTTTATTTGGAAAGCCTACAGTAATATAGAAAAGCCCTTTAGGGGCTGGCATGCTCCTGAGCATACTCAATGTAAGGTCATAATTTAAGAAGGAAAGATGGCAGGCACATTTTGGTGTTAAAGTGGTAGACAGGACTACTTCTGAGCATGCTCACCATGCATTATAAAGTTTTAGCTGAAAACAAAGGAAAAGATAGTTGGAAGGTTCATTAATATAAGAGTTTGCCCATGCAGGCTAATGCCTTGCTTAGTGGCTATAAAATGGGCAGAAAATTCTGTAGTCCCATGTATGCAAAGGTGAGTCCAGTACAGGGCCATGGGTACCTGGATGGTAACAACACTTCACCCAGGGGTGGGGCTAGAGAGATGCAGAAAGCCTGTCTGCAGAGGCCCAGGAGGGCTCCTCTTGCCTGAATCTATTTCTGTTATTTTATTTCAAATATATTTAAGACTATATTCTTAGAATCCATAGATATCCCTTAAAATTTTGGAAATCAATCTTTGAAGCCATTATCCTATTTTTCAGGTTTAAAGTAACTCTGGCCCTCCACTCAATATTTGCTCAATTTTTCTTATTATTCTTTTTCCAAACTATACTACAAAATCAACCTAGCTTGTATGATTTCTAAAGCTAACATTCAATACCATATTTGGAGAAATTTAAAGAATCCTTTTGTACAAGGCACATTTTTTTTATACAAGACACCTTTTTACAGTCAACGTCCTGCTAAAAAAATTTTTTTCCATAAAAAGTCAATTTGTTACCTATTTAATCCAACTTTTAGCATTATGTATGTTAAAAACTTCGTGTACTTCCAAGAGTGCTTTTGCCTGCCTGGTTATACAATACTTTCCTGCCATGGATTAACTCACTCACCTCTTGCTATGTGGCCAGGTTCCTAACAGGCCATTCCCAGCCAGTGGTTGGGGATCACTGGTTCTCAGGATCTAGAAATTGGACTGTTAATGGTGATTTGACAAATGGCTATGCCCATGTTCACTTATGAAGAACTAATAACTAATGAGCTTGAGAGTAAATAAACTGTCTGTAAACTAAAAAAAAAAAAAGAAGAAGAAGCTAGCAAACCTCCATATTCTACTGACATCAAGCACATCTCTCCTACTGATTTTGTTTCTTTCGATATTCACCTAAAATATACAAATAGTAACCTAACAATTAAGGATTAATTCCTTTCAAAACATTTCCAAACTTGTTTGTAAAGAAATGTACAGAAAAATTTCTGTCTTAATATTTAGAATTTAAAACTCTTTAGTGTTGCATAATTGTTCCTGGGAGCTATACTGTGTGAGCTGTTTACACAAGATAAATGGAACCATGAATTTATGAGTACATGCTCCATTACACTCCTAGTGCATTGCTTCTTAATTTACATCTGGCTTTAGTCTATGAAGAAGATTATTCTGGTAATTTTTGAAGAGCTGTTCCAAAATCTGTACATTCATCTCCCAAGGCTGTTTTTTATTCTGTAATTTGAGATCCATTTGGTGGGTAGGAATTTCACCATGTATTTGTCAGATACAATTCCCACTTATTCTATTTGGCTTATGGCAATCTATTGGGTTTAGAAGAAAGCATGGATCCATGACTTACTCTGATGGAACAGGAAAATGCAGAGCTAGAAGACAAAGGATATAATATACTCTTATGAGCAATCATATACATATATTACTGAGAATGTTCTTTTAAATACCACAATAAAATAGAGAAAGAAGAAAAAGCATCTACAGCAAGATTTTAAAAAATCCCTGTATCAGTCTTCCACGCTGCTCTAATAAGTTGAAAGCATAAACTTTGTGTCTGCTTAAAATGTACCAAATTAATTAAGACTAATGATCTAAATAGATAGAAAAGATAAGAACTTGTGAAGCTTAAAAAGTAAATGTTACATCTAAATTAAATGAATAATTTACTTTAAAAGAACATATTTGATATATAAAATTAGTACATTTATCTCTAAATTTCTCTTTTTAAACAATTCAAAATTTCAGTATTTTCTGTGAGGAAGATAGAATGTTAGGTGTTATTGCTCTCTTCTTGTAGGTATAGTGACATCATTGACATAAAATATATGCCAGCATTCAAATGCAAAATATTGGACAATAACACTAAATAAATTGGTAGTCAAGCTTTTCACAAATTAGTTGTATACTTTTTGGGAAGTTTGTTATATTTTCTTGTAAAATTAATAGCTAGAATAGAAGCAGTCAGAAGAAATTCAGAATTTTGTTTATAACTTGTTACTAAGCATTGGTGAAAAAAATAATTGTAAAACCTAGGCACAGAGGCTCATGCCTTTAATTCCAACAACTCCAGAGGTGGGGGCAGGAGACTTGCAAATCTGAGGACAGAGGCAGCCTCAGTAACTTAGTGAGACCCTGTATCAAAATAAAATGTAAATAATGGGCTGAGGTATGGCTCAGTGGTTATGTGGTTGCAAAAAGCATGTGTAAGGCCCTGGGTTAAGCTCTCCAGTTCCCCTTACCCCCCAAAAAATAAGAGAAATAAAATTTTCTTTCAGAGTATTTCACTTTAGGTAAGTGCATTATATAGAAAATAAGTGATTGTACATTTAGTCTTTGACAGTAATTGCTTAGATTACTAGGATGGCAGGCTGGGGAAAAAGCCTACATAAATGTTTTAGAAGTTGTTTCCCAAACTGCACATATTTTCTTGCCTTTGTGACATTTGTGGTCCCTGGAGATTCTCCTATATTGCAGAGCCTGGTGAAGCATCAACATGTAGAAGATGACATTCATTTATGTTTTGAATACCCCACAACATATCTAATGTGAACTCTTCCTAACTTAGTTGACCAACAATGACTGAGATTGATTCAATGGATTTTGAGGATATGCAGAGGTACATAGATAATATTTTCTTAGTCCTCATCAAACAAAGATATTAACATTCACATTTTTAAAGGTTAACTTGTGAACTGTTATAAGTTGAATAATTGAAATCAAAGCAATTTTAATTATAACCTTAGTAAATCACTACCCTTGAATTTGAAAATAAAAATGTTATTAATGCTAATTTGAATTGTTTGCTCACTATAATTATGGATATGCCATACTGTTATATACATTGATTACATGTAGTAAACACTGTTTGATATTCAATAACATTAGTATGTAGGACCTTTGGGTATACTTGTCATCCTCCTATATAGGTTTGGGCATTAAAAATCATGGGAAGAAAGTGTTTCCTAAGAGAAGATACATTTATGTTATTGGATGATTACTGAGAAAAACAGAACAAGATGACAACCCCATGGTCCAGTGCTTGTTGTGTGGGCTCAGATAATTACGAGGGCCCAGGAAAGAACAGGGCACCATCATGAAGCTGACTAAAGCAAACACAAATATATAGCATTCAAATGTGGATAAAATATGTTATTAAATATATTCTCTTTTCCAGTCAAACATGCCTTAATCTTTGCTATAATCACACTAATTTTATGGTTTCCCTGTTAGTGATGAACCCGTATAATTCACTAAGCTCTATTCTGTTGGCATTTGAAGGCATATTCCATGATTCTAACTGTATGGAGCCAAAGATATATGGAGATCTGCCTTAGAAGCCCTCCTTTGTATTTTTTTTTTTTTTTTTTTTTTGGTATTCAGTCTTGTGGAAACTACTGATATCTGTCACACTGGCCTGAACATGCATCTGTGTCTATAGTAAATCAGCTTTTCTACCCATGGTCAAAGTACATAGAATGACAGTAAGGGAATCTTGCTTAAAGATTCAACCACTTCAGGTAAATACTGCACCATAGCAATGGTATCACTTGGTTGTATCCCACAAATAGTAGCATGTCAGGTACATGAAGCACATTAAGTACATGTCAAGTACATGCACATCAAGTACATGTTAAAATTTCTGTTACACTTGATCACACTTATATTGTTTATGTATGCATACATGGATATTAATGCATAGACATAGATACAGGACATACATGAAATACATGTAATTTTTGTAATATAAGCAACAGAAGTAAATCTCTCCAATTTCTTTTAAATACTGAAGATATATAAACATAGATGCTGTGGGCATTATGTTTATGAAACATTGCTTAAATGGAAATACAAATATTCGTTTCTAACCTTTTTCCTTAGACAAAGTTTACTTTGCTATTTATTTTTTGTTGCTTCTGAAGGGTTCCTTGAGTTCTAATATAAACACATTGATCATAACATTAGTCTGATAAACACTGACATGTACTGATTATCTCAAAAATTTTCTCATCTCTTTAATATCTCTATCACTTCTCATTCTTCATGGAATAACACAAATAAGCATTATCAGGGCCTGCAACATCTTGGATAATATGGTCATTTTCTAAGTTCCTCACACTTGTGTACCATCACTCTTTCTTTCCCACTGTAATAGATATTTAAATTCTTTGAAATTTCCTTTATTTTTTCCTGACCCTGGTTTTGAACCACATTGTCTTCTTGCTGGAATATTTCAATTTCATCTTGGTTTTCTAGCTAAATCATTTTTAAAGTATATCTTAAGTACTATGTCTCTAATGCAACTACCCATACTTGTCTGACAGCTTGGCATGCAGTGGGGCCTTGTATCTTGCTGTTATGTTGAAACATATACCACCAGTATTTCAGATGCCAGCAAGGCCACCAATGGTAGACAGATGTCATCTGAGCTTCCAGACTAAGACAGACTAGGAAAAAGGACCCAACAGTCCACCCCTGAAACAAATAGCCACTGAAAATCCTATGAATAGCAGAGCACTGTCAAATATAGTGCCAGAAAATGAGCATCCCAGGTTGGAGAGCATTCAAAAGATGATTAGAGAAGTGTTGTCTCCTTAAAGTAAGTCTACGTTAATGGAAAGAATGAAGTAAAATTCCTGAGACCTCCAGTTGCTGATGTGGCATGACTCAAAATAAGAAGAAACATACTGAATGCCAAAATGGGCTCAAATATAGAAAAATCCTATGCATGGTACAGTGTTGGGTAGTGTTTTGTTCTGTTGTACATAGGGTCAGTATGAGTTGGACCCAACTTGATCACACCTAACAGCAATAACAACAACAACAACAACAATGTAGCTAATCTTGGAGAAAAACAAAATCCTTTTACCTTTATGTCCAGGTCTTACTTGTAATAATGGAATTATTTGATACCTACAGTGACTGTTAGTCAGCATTGCATTCTTATAAGAAAATAGCTAAGATAATCACCTCCTAAAGACAAAAAAATTATTGTGCCTCAAAGTTATAGAGGTGTCAGCACATGGTTGTTTTATGGCCTGTGGCAAGGCAGCATATCAAGGTAGAGAGTTTGTGGTAGAGGAATGTGACTGGCCTCATGGAAAATAAGTGAAGTCAATAGAAAGAGGAAGAATTTGAGGTCCTAAAATCATCCTCAAGGGCATGCCGTGTAACAGCTGAAGACCTCTCACTCAGTCCCACCTCTGAAAGTTTCCAGCAACTCCCCACTGCGTCAAACTGGAGACCAAATCTTTAACATATGTGCATTGGGAGAACATTTTAAATATACACGATAGCATTGACTGGTATCCTATAAGTTTTTGCTAAAATAAAGAATTAATAAATGATTCTTAAGTTTTATTGAATTCCAAAGTCACTTTAGAATACTGCATTGTAAAAAACCTAAATAGATGAAATTCAGGTTAACTCTAGTTCTAACAGTTGTTACTTTTCTATTGATTTTATTGGTTGTACTTGGTCCATTTATAAAGTATACTGCACAATAAATCTAAATACACAAATATTGACAATTTAGTAGGCTTCCAAATTCTTTCATTATCTCTTCTTTTACTGATGATACTTTAACTCCTTTACCCCCACAACATTTAGACCTAAAATGTTCCTCCCTACCGTGATTGTCAGAATATCATCATTTTTACTTACATGGACAGAGGGCCTATTTAATGCCACATAGAGTAGTTGTAATACTTTTGAAAAAAATATATACAGACATTATCCTCCTTAAAGAAAGCTCTAAAACATATTGGAAAAAAGAAACTCTTCTCACAAAGTTGGACTTGAATTGATGGTACCTAACAACAACAACAAACTTAAGAAGTAGTCTGGGAAAACTGGGTATCCACATATGGAAGACTGAAAATAGATTCTTATCTCTTACCCTATACAAAAATTAACAAATAATAGATAAAAGATCTTAGTGTAAAACCTGAAAATTTGAAACTACCGGAGCAAAACATAGAGAAATGTACCTGGACCATATGGTAGTTCTATTTTTAATTTTATTTGAGAAACCTCTATAGTCCCTTACATAGTGGCTAGACAAATTTACATTTCCACTAATAGTCCATAAGAGTTCCTTTTTTCTTACAGTCTCACCAAAATCTGTTAGGTTATTGTTTGTTGTTGTTGTTGTTAAGTGCCTTCAAGTCGGATCTGACACATAAGGGACCCTAAGTACAACAGGCCTGCAGCTGTAGCCCTGTGGCATCCGATCCCATCAGATCTAGGAAGCTAAGCACGGTCGGACCCGGTTAGTACCTGGATGGGAGACCGCCTGGGAACACCAGAAGCTGTAGGCTTGGGAGAAGGACCTGGCAACCCCCTCCCAAAAATCAATCTGCCATTGAAATCCCTATGAACAGCAGAGAAGCACTGACAATAGTGTTTCCACTGACAATAGTGTTTTCCCTGTTGTACAGAGGGTCGCTATGAGTCGGATACCAACTTGACGGCACCTAACAACAACAACAACAAGTACAACAGAATGAAACATTAGTCAACACTGTGCCATGCACATGATCTTTATATGTTTGAGCCCATTGCTGCAGCCACTAAGTTTCTCCTTATTTTGAGTCATGCCACATCAACAAAAGGAGCTAACTTTAATGAAGGAGTAATGTGAAAATCTATCATTACTGTAAGGTTCTTGACATTAGCATTTCTCATGAAATTTTATAGTTTTCTGCAATTTAGTAGTAATTTCTATGACTAATAATTTATGTACTTTATTAACTAGCATAGAGTTCCACATTTTTATTTCTTAATGCCTGGGATTTAGCTCAGTTGGTAGAGTGCTTGCTCCTTGTGCTCTGAAGCCCTGTGTTAGATCCCCCTCACTGCAAAAGTGGGAAAAGGACCTGGCAGCCCATTTCTGAAACAACCACGGAAAAGCCTGTGAATAACAGAGAAGCACTGACAGACTTCTGGGCATGGCGGAGTGTTTTGTTCTGTTGGACCCAACTCTATGGCATCTAACAACATCAACGATTGCTAAAAGAAATGGTTGTCAACTATGTCTGGATTTTGTCAAATGTGGAAAAATACAAAGAATACATTATAATTGCAAAGTAGCATCCATTTTGCAAGTTTTAAAATGTTATTTTAACAAATTGTGGTAAATCACTTGAAAAACTTTTTATAGTATAATATTATTTTTACATAAATTCAACTAAACTTTCTCTCTCTCTCTCCTTCTTTCCCTCCTCTCTCTCCCTCCCCGTCAAAGTATGGGTGATTGAATCCAAATCAAGTGGGTGCTTCCTAGGCATGTTTTCTGCCACCAAGCTGTATCCCCAACACTATTTTTAATTTCTTTATTTTGAGACAGGGTCTCATAAAGTTGTGTAGGCTGCCTCTGGCCTTGAACTCTAAATCCTCTTGCCTATACTTCCCAAGTTGATGGGACTACAGCCATGTTCCACAGCACCAGATCCCCACCTTCTCTTTTTAAAAAATTAGTTTGATTTGATGACTATCTTTAAGAAAATTAAATATATCTCCCTTCTAAGATTCTCAATAATTATAATATATAAGTGGATTTTTCCCTCTCTGTATGAAAAATGAAGAGAAAGGTTTTTTTCCAGATCAAACAAATAGAGAAACAAAAAGCATTGAAAAGGGATGCATGGAATTTTGGTGAGAGATGGTGGATTAGAATCTACCACCATATGACATGGTGAAAGATTAGAGCCAGAATAATAAATGATAGATTTTGTTCAACAGACAAAAAAATTGGAAGAGCATCAGATACCAAAAGGAGGTGATAGGCTCACTAGAAAGCATGAAGAAACATGAGTGAGCAGCACATGCCTCCAGCCATGGCTTCCTAGTGTTGCAAGGGGATAAAGAAGCCTCAAGGAAAAGGTAAGCCAGGTGGCTCTTTTGAAAAGTCTCGTGTGTGTGTGTGTGTGTGTGTGTGTGTGTGTGTGTGTGAGATAGACTTAAAATTGTACAGAAGCAATTTGAATTCTAGTTATCTTCACCAAAATTCCACATTAACTCTACCAGTGCAGTGGGTGGGAACATTGACACCAGAGTTAGCTTTGAGAGGGCCAGCACCATCCTCCTTCCCAATAAAATAAGGCCTTTGTTATGTACTCCAAACTTGAGAGGACTCCTTCCTACTACTCCTGTGTATACGCCCATCTTCAAGAAATAAAAATCCTTAAGCCAAAGGCACTGTGGCCATCTGGATTCTATGCCTCTCCTTCCAGATCACTCTCCTGACACCCATGGCCTGAGAAACACAGCCTCAGGGTTTCAGAATCCAGTTTTAGAATCTGCATAGCATGGACATCTGCCCCAGTGTTTCTTTTATGTTGTTGTTGTTGTTGGTAGGTGCGGTCGAGTCGGTATCCAACTCATAGCGACCCTCTGTACAACAGGGGAAACACTATTGTCAGTGCTTCTCTGCTGTTCATAGGGTTTTCAATGGCAGGTTGATTTTTGGGAGGGGGTTGCCAGGTCCTTCTCCCAAGCCTACAGCTTCTGGTGTTCCCAGGCGGTCTCCCATCCAGGTACTAACCAGGACCGACCGTGCTTAGCTTCCGAGATCTGATGGGATCGGATGCCACAGGGCTACAGCTGCAGGCGTTTCTTTTATAGGGTTGGTTATATTTCCATTATGTTGGATGCTAAATGTAAGGGAAGGAAGTTGGGGGTGAAGTGGTGTTTTTTGTCAGACATAGTGAACACAGATTGAATTGGTAGGCTGGTTTACCCATGCCCATGTACAAAAGTCCCTTCATGGTGTGAGAATGAATCTGGCAGAGATGGAGAGGGAAGATCACCCAAGGGCAGGGAACTGTCTTTTCCCCTTATTACTTCATTCTTGATTGAAACTCAGAGGAGTCTAAGATTTGTCATACATGACCTTCCACATTATTATGAAGGAATATTTGCTAAGGAAGAAGATAAATCATACTCCATTTTCTAGTTTACATTCTGTTGGACATAGGGCATATAGGCCCTGTTTTTATTATCACTCTGAGCTCCAAATATTTTAAGGGTAGGCCAGATGTGGGATTTAGTTCCTTCTTTCAGAGTCTATTACAGCCACCTTTTTGTTGGTTTATAATATCATATTGAAAGGTTTTACTTTTTAAATTTTAATCTGAAGCTAGCTTCTAAACAGAATGACACATTTTCCTTCTCTTATGGTAATGAGGCTACCACAAGCAGATAATGAATCAATGTTAGTTCTGCCTGTATAAAATTTGTGGCTCAAAATATTTCTACACCGCGTAATAAGCTTTTCGTTTTAGGACTCTTGTTTCCTAGATAGTTCTTGGTGTTTGCTAATGAACAAGGTCAAAAGAGGATCATTAAATATTTGTATATGTCAATTTATTCATCTGAACAACTACTTTTCCCTCTAATACTCAGCACAATGCTAATTAGATGGTGCTACAGCCCTTTTACTTGTACTAGGGTGGCTCTTGAGTCCATTGCTGGCTTACTGCAATATGTAGGAATGCTCAGGAGGTGTCCCTCATAACACCTCATCCTCACACTAAGCACTGAATTCAGCCCAGGTCAAGGAGTTATCACTGAGTATGTTTACTAGGGTACATTTTCTCCAGTCCAGTCAACACATTCTGTTTTATTAATCAACATCTCTTTCAATATAAAAGTAGAAAGGGACACATTAACTCCTTTCTTAAATAAAAAGGTGGAATTATTTTTTCATTTTTATTTTTTCTGTACTGTGGGGTGCACAGGGCACAGTAGCACTAGCCTGTAATCCCAGGGACTTGGGAGGCTGAGGCAGGAGGAACACAACTTCAAGACTAGAGGCAGTCTGCATAATTTAGCGAGACCCTGTCTCAAAAAGTAAATAAATGGACTGGGCATGCAGTTCAGTGGTACAGCACTGGAAAAGCATGCAATTGTGAAGCTCTGAGTTCAACCCCTAAATACCACTAAATAAATAAATAAATAAATTTAAGTTTTCTTTAGATGTCACTTTTGTGTTGCTTTTATTCCAAAGTTATTGCATAATATCAATGGCAGTGTATTTCCTCACACTTTCCCACTGATAAACATTTTTAAGACAGTGGGAAGTGACCTATGCAGTAATGTATAACACAGTAGCAATAAATATTATAAATCTTTATTAAATAAATAAACTAATGATAGAGTTTAATTTTTAATTTTCTCATTCACATAGTTTCCATATTTTCAAAGGGGAAAGAGTGTTATATTTTCATAAATTTCTATAAAATTAGAAAATAATATGTATTGAATACTATGTGCCAAGATGTTTGGATGTTTTAAGATAAACGTTTCTTCTTTCTTTCTTTCCTTTCTTTTTCTTTCTTTTCTTCCTTTCTCTTCCTTTCTTTCTTTCTTTTCTTCCTCTTTCTTCCTTTTCTTTCTCTTTCTTTTCTTTCTTTCTTCTTTCTTTCTTTCTTTCTTTCCTTTTTTTTTTTTTTCAGTGATGCGGATTGCTCTCAAGGCCTTGCGCATGAAAGGCAAGAATTCTAACACTGACCACAACCCCAACCCTTGTCTTCAACCAGTTATAAAAATGGGAACATTTAAGTATAATAGCATTTTAATGTGCTAGGGTTTAGCCCAGTTGGTACACTGCTGCTCCACATTCTCTGAGGACCCAGGTTCCATCCTCAGCACTGCAAAAATAGAAGAACAGGGCAGCCCAAAGCAATCCTGAAACAATCAACCATGGAAACCCCTACAAGGATCACTATACATCAGACCTGACTCAATGGAATCTAACAATGACAACAAGCATTTTAATAAATTATATCATTTAGAATATAGTATATGCATATATCACAAATATATATTCAAGTCATGCTAAAATATAATTTTTGTAGAAGCAATTGTTTATTTCATTTCAAAATTTTATTTAACACACTGTAGTAGAAATATTTTATGAGAGGTGAGAGGTTCTTACACTTAGATATTTGTTCTAGTATATATGATTGTATTATAATTTTTCCTTCAGGAAATGATGTTGAAACTATATTTTGAAATATTGACATTAAAGTTGTTGACTCTTAATTTTTATAACAAATGATAAGTATCATAGAATCCAAAATAATACTCTAATTTAAATTGTAAATCAATTTTCAGAAATTTTAGTCTGTCAACAGAAAGTCTTATGTAG